>JAARMF010001844.1:5441-24130 GCA_022844705.1 Toxascaris leonina
TGCAGCACTCAATAACATCATAATGCACAAGTGACGAACGGTGTGCTGTTTTGGGGAGACGCACCGCCCACTCATCATGCATCGTTTCAATCTTTGGCATTTCATTGAGGAGTGAGGAGGAAGGGAGGATCAACATCTGCATCATCTCATAACTGCAGCTAATAGCATGAACCTCCAAGTTTTGTATCATCTGCATCACTCCTACCTACCAACGTCCTAGGATCAAACAAATCTTGCGTCTGCTCTCTCTAAGCAATCTCTGTTGTACTACTTGCCTCTGCGTTCAGCACTATATAAGATTCTCATTTAATATTCATCAGATGCGATAGTGCTTGCAGCTATTGCAGGAGTAACTTCCTGCTGCCATTATTGCGGACATTGTTTGTACAACTCAATTGGGAAGCATATATCACATTCCAGGAATCTTTCTATTTGCTGTAAACCATACCGGTGATACGTCGCTCGAGCTGAAGTACTTTCATCCTGAACACTGGCGTCAAGGATGGGTTAGTTGAACATGTAAACATTGACTAGACGCATGGAAACTCGCTCACGAAGTAGAACCATCCTTAGAACAGAGGTATGGGATCAAGTAGTGCTGGTTTTTGATGTTTGAGTGGCATTATGGGCGACTCGGAGGGTCAGTGATCGCAGCGGCGATATGAAGCATTGACCTCTATGTTCGTGTTCACTTCCACATTCAACGATTGTGCTTCATCTTTAATCAAAGTAGAGTCTCTCGAGATTGACTCAGCTTTGGAACGCCGAAAACGTGCAAATGCTGAAGTTCACTCTACATTGCTTTCAAGCTATCGTTTGGTTTTTGCGTTGAGAAAAAAGAGTGCAAAGCTTCCACTTGTGCGTTCTTTGCATAAAACATTTGCATTCTTTGGAGGTACCGAATTTTTCGAAGTCTCCACATTGTATCGCTAGACGTCTCCACATTGTAAGCATCCGGTTTTTCTCAAAACGAATTTGATCGTTAGCTGACGTTGCCCGGTTTTTCACCTGTGGGCAGCTATGTACTCAATTTGCAATCTGTTTCTCTCATAGGTGTCTCGAAACATCGCCACTTCTCATCATATGCTCCCATCCGTTAGGTTGGCATCCGGAAAATCGGGCGGTTCCGCAGAGGCTGACAGGAAGCCGAAATCGATTGCGAACTACTCTCACAACATGAGAAATGTGCCTCTTCCCCTCCACCAGCCCTCCTCCTTTCTTTGTGAAGATACGTCAAAACTGCACTGATCGATGAACCGAAGGTTTGCAGCCGGATATTTATTAATGTTGTTTAGCCGAGCTTTGGGCCACATCATGATAAGTGTTAAGCTTGCCTTGATTTTTTACCGGCGATACTTTCCCTTTGCTCCTCCAATCGAAAGATTTAGGTATGGGCGAATCGACCTTGTGTGCATATGGTACCGTCGGGAAATCATCATGGTGCCCTGGGAGTTCCATTCCGACCTGTAAATGTCCTTGTCATAATATATGAGGTTGAGGAGGAGTTAAATGCGCTCAGGGAGAGAGTTTAAGTTACGAGAGTTCACTGAACGGATAGTGCAATAGATATCACTGATCACCACCTATAGTATCACTGATCAGCAGTCCCATCTGATAGCTTTCCTGAAAGCTTTCGATGAGATTTATTAACCAAATATGTCGCTACAATATTTCGAGATGTGAACAAAGACGCTAGAAAAAAGTTGCCGTCGAAACCATATTCTAGTACCTGCTAACTTTTTCTCGTGCTTCATTTGTATCAGTAAAGAACTGAAGCATATCGAAATCCCAAGTGAGTTAGTTGAAAATTTCCTCATTCAAACCGCCTTATTTCTACGCATCTTGTCGTCAGTAATCACCTAGAAAGGTTGCAATAAAAAGTTCGGAAAGGAAAAGAAGCGAAGTCCTGAGATGGTTCACTAGCTTATGTCTCTGTAAGCAACACGATGAAAATGGAACAACTTTACCTTCTGCAACTCTTCGAGTGTATAATCAGCAAATTTTGTAATGCCAAAAACGGTGTCGTTATATTCCGCATTAAGAGAGTTTATATGGGCAAGATTGTGCTTAAAAATTTCAAAATGTTTAGCCATCTCTTCGTCATTCGCATATTTTCTATTATTCCTGAAAGTATAATCTATGGATTCGGCAAAAATTCATATTGCTCTGTTATTCTCCGAATGCAGAATCCACGCTACTGAATACTTGCACGTAGGAAAATAGATGCAAAGTGGTCCTTCTCTCAAAACTATTCATCCGTGATTGCTAAACGGAATGCTCGGAAGAGGGAGGTATCTTACTACGTCTATCGCTTTTGAATCGATCGAAGTTGAGCATTTATGATGAATTCCCTGATGCTGATTAACGTTACTTTGATACACAATTCAGGCTATCTATCGGAGCACTTGAATAGTGTTCACAATCACATGTTAATCTGGATGGTCCGCTGAAGGAGTGTATGCTATATATGACCGGAATTCGAGCTCAAGGTGCACTGATGAACGATTTCTTTGACTTAGGGAATCAGATGGAGACAGAAATAGAACTAAGACGAATAAACTACTTGTGTCCCTCCATCCAGACAATCGGCTGATCGGTCAGTGATCAATGAATAAAAATTGTTCAGCTTACACGGCAGTGAAATGTTTGAATGCTGCCGTTGGTGACATCCGGGCGTCGATATCATATGATGGATCAAGAACAGCCGACTCTNNNGAGGAGCGGTAGCGTATGAATGCACTTAACTGCCTGCCACATTTTTGCAATCCAGAGAGCCCTCGAAGACATCACTGCAATTATGGGATCTCTTATGAACTGGAGCTACAGAGTGCTTACGATCAATCGGTCAGGGGTGTTTTCGAGGGTATTTGCCGACAAAAGTGACGGCTTCCATATTTGAGTTCAGATAGGTAGCCATCCTAATGAACTGGGTTGATGTGCATTTTATGGGACACTTACTGCACTTTCTCGTCAAACAGAACACGGCTGAATATTTCTACCGCTCCAATCATTAGCTTCAGATATCCATGAAATATTCTCTCCTTATCACTTGAGCTGCATTATATTCAGCCTGATTAGCTGCTAGATGCTTAGAATTTTTTACATTAGCCGTCGATGGATTCTCCTATAATTATTGAGTCATACTGAATGTCAATGCAAAAACTGATCATAGGAATTGCACCAGAATCCCCCATTTCCGCAATCCTAGTATCAGTGATTCCACACTTTGAATGATGGGGCTAGCAGGGGCACACATATCTGCGTGAGATTACACAGTCATCACAATATGCTTTACGAATGCAAAACTTTAGCAGCAATTAAAGAAAGTCGTACGTGATAGCGGATTCCTTATTGCCTAGTTGCTGAATTTCAGAAACGNGCCATTCGTAACTACAAATTGGGCCACTATGCACATCAAAGAAAGCTTCATTCAGAGCCTGCAATTGTTGATAAGAAGGGCAGAAGGGAGGTTGCTGTAAACAAAATGCGCCGCTGCGCCAGTATCAAAAAAGATGGTGTAGTACTTATCAGCAATTGATATGGCGGTTAACAACTAATCCCCAAGATGCACAAAACGTCGTATCACCTTCTAAGAACTCATTGATTGGGCAGGGAAGAAGGATATCTTGATATAATTCCGTGTAATTTAATGTGTCAATCCTTGCTGCAAATGTGAGGCGTTACGCTCAACAAGCGATCATAACACACGCATTGTTATAAGTATACTGGTAAGTATTGCTCATAGTACTTTAAATTGAGCATACTTTCTCGAGAGTGTTCATCGTGACTGCCTATTTTGAGAACGGTCCTGCCTGAGGACGTGATGCTTGACACCTCGAACTAACACAACNTGACACCTCGAAGTAACACAACGAAACAAGACGTATTCTCCGTCTCTCTTCTGTGAGATTGGCTTCAATATGGAGCTCCGTCACTGTGCTCCCCAAGAAGACGACGAAAGTTGCTGACTGCGTCATGTGGTTAGACTAATTCAATGTATATGAAACTTCTGTCAAAAGAAATAAATTTTTTGTAATCGTTGTCGCCTTGTCATCCTCGTTGGGAAGATTTCCCATGTGGACACAATGCTCGAAAAATAAAAGGCACAAAAAGTTTGGATATGCTGAACGCAAGGATTCTCACTGTAATCGTAAAGCTGATTCTTGCGTTTTGAGGCAATCCTAGATTCCCCGGTGAGTTGAGTGCAAGCCGAGAAGCTTCACTGTAGTAGGATTGACAATAATTTCTCAAACAACCAACGTAGAAGAATTTCTAAGACATGAATTAATGCTATCCATTATAACCGAAGTTTATGAACCTGGTGGTGAATGCCTCGATCAGTATCAAACGAAGTGCTATGTTGTTTCCCTCATACACTGGCGTCTGTTATACCACCTCATTAGTGATTCCAGCCATACTGAAGTAGTCATAATGGTTGAAAGACGTGCTGCTACAGTGTCCGCTTCGCAGAGAGCGACTCTTAAATAGAAATGGACATCATGGAATGTACGAAGCCATGGTGAGGCCAATGATGAGGTCATAATTCTTGCAAGGTCGGTAACATAAAGCTTTTCGCAGATTCGGTCTTTCAAACGTATACGCACTCCTCTTGTATAGCAGAGAGAGTACGGGTGACCCTCCATCTGAGGTGCGTTTATACCTGGATTGCACAACGATTGTAGCTCTAGAGAAAGGCTATGACATACGATAGAAAAAACGACAAGATTTAGCCCAAATTCTATACACACTTCCTTCAGATGCATTCTTCACGCTATGAACTCTCAATGAGAAACTGCATTTACATGTCGATAGACAATTGTAAAATTTTTCGCAATATGAAAAAAACTATTCGGCTGCTATATATCAAAGAGTTCGACATCGACACCTTCGGATACGTGCCATCGCCTCATTCTACGAACGAACTCTTGGCGCCAATATTAAGATTGTTTATGTATGACGTTTCTCCTGTTAAGCTTTGGCTCCTTTCGAGAGCATGCACTGTTTATCAAGGATCAACCTCGCAAAACTGGTAGAGATGTGTTGTTTGATGCCATCGGACGAAAATCACGATCTTTACCATAGTGTAGCTGTGCCTATAACAAGTATAGTGCTGTACAGCACCAAATTTAAAACCGCTAGTACAGTATAGCGACAGTACAGCCTGACTTTCCGAGGGATGATAGAAGTATAGTGTCGCATCGACTTTTTGGAAAGAATTTTTCGAATGTACCTAACTTAATATATACTCCACTTGCAGGAGATTCACGTCATCGTTATTGCGCTCTCACAGTTTGAGATCTCATCATTGGCTCCCGACGCGTCTCGACAATTGGCTAATGAGGATGAAGTGTTCAGTTGATAAATTGGGACCAAACTTTTCCATTTTAGATATTCAATGATGTCAATAGGGGTGAGGGATAGCCTCGCATTCGCAAGATTATTTTCTTGTTCTTCATATTATGTTCCCGGCGCTCGTTTCTTTAGCCATTTTTTATTTGTACGCCATAATTATTTGTACTAGATTTTTATATATAGCATTCTTCTGCCGCAATGAAATGTGTTCAGTGTGTGCTGCTTTTCGCGCTATAAATAAATATTGTGAATGTCGGCTACAGGATCGTAGCTTGCCAGCAAGCGGTATTTTGGAGTTCTCTATACATGATGCCCCCCATCCATAGCCTCTCGTCAAGGATAGACATCGAAGAATTGTTGAGAAATTGAAATGCTAGAATGTAAGGCATAGAAAGCTTGATGACAGAAAAATAGAATCTTGAATTCACTTATTTTATAAAGCAAATGAAGAAAAGGAACTGAATATTTTCAGAAAATTCTTGGCAAAATACCATCAGTAGTTCATACAACATGCAAAAATTATATGTGGAAATGACTGAAAAACTGCTCTGTATCCAAGCACGCCGGAGTTTCATACAACTGTCTTGCCTAAATGTCGAGGAGGGCTAAAATCTGACTTCACGGAAATGAGGTTCTACCTGTTGTCCTTCCATATCTCCTGTTTCGACCATGAATGTATACGTGCCATTCGATATTAATGTAGTATGATTAAACACACAAGTAACTGGAAAATACGCTCATCTTGTAGCATTTTTCTTGTAAAGCAATAAAGCAGAGGCATAGAATGCTATGTTTGTTTATACGTATGTGGTAGGAGAGAACAATGGCAGGTTGATTTTATTGACGTTTTGGACTTTTATCAAGCTTTTATCGACGAGGCACGTCTCAGAATTGATAAAAACTTGAAAAGCCGAAATGCTGCGCATAATGAAACCAAATATAAGCTTCTGCTGGCCTATCTCTCAGTTTCGCCGCGGAGATAAATAGTACAGTGTTTGTTTATACACTGAGATCGCGTGCTGCAAAAGAGAATAAAGAGAGCAAAATTATTTCGCCGCAATTTTTCAGCCTCGTTGAAAGAGCATCGCGTTGAAATGTTCGAAGGCAGGAAAGGTGACAACCAGCCTCCGTCCTACTCATTTCCGTGTGGGGAGAGGACAGTGCTCATATAATAGCACAGCACATATCATGTAGTATAAGTCAATGAGGTACACTAAAGGAAAACATCGCACAGCTCGTCGTCGTCCTCGAAAGACGGGAGAATAAATTCATAATAAGATACAAATGTTCGGATGAACCAATCTTTCACTGCTCTCAAAAATTGGATTCGAATGGCTGTTTTGTTCTAATTTAAGATGGAGTTCATTCCGTATGGGAAGGCTGCGGCAAGCTTTTTCCTGAACGTTCTATTTCTATTGTGACAGTTTCATGACAGTCATTCATCTTTCATGAGGCTTTCACTTCCACATTTTGAGCCTTCAAACGTTAACGAATCACCCTGGAATGGCTCAATGTGAATTTGTTCTAACACAACGTTTTCGAGTTTTCTTATCAAGGACAAGTAATTTTATATAACACCATTGGCTAGGAGCTGGGCTCCTTGAAATTTCGAATCATCGCCCCATGGAATCATGTTTGATATTTTCGGCGTTCAGAGGCTGTGCTTAGAGTATGGACATCCACAGTTTTTGAAAAATCTTTCAAATCATATATTTCAAAATCTTTTCCCGCTTGAACGCCTAAAGAATTCTGAGTTGCTGTAGTTGCCTTCGGTAACTTTTGCGGCAATATTCTATATTGAAAACGATATTTCTTATTCGTCATCTGTTCGCATTTCAATTTCCATAGGCTTACTATAGATGAAAGCAGGCTCCATAAGAACTTACGAAGTTCCCAGCTTTCTTGCATATCGACGATTAGATCTTCAAGCGGCAAGTGTCTTAGACATATTCGCTTGTTCCAGAATACTTCGTTTGCAGTACATCCACAGGTTACAAGCAACAACGTCAGTTATTTAGAAAAGGTCATCTGCGTTACTCGTGCCGCAGACTGCGACGCAGATTCGTTCGTCCTTCCTTCATGAGACCCCTCGACGCAGCACCCGAATTTTTTCCACGAAATCTGAGCGAGCTTTCCTGACTGCAACTAGAGGAGTTGTTTTGTAGGGCAACAATAAACACAACATTTTTCCATTAATTAGGTCGAGTAAAAGAGTTAATGCGGCACAACTACAACTAATCACGTTAATGCGTTCGGGCTCAATCACAAATGGAACAAGGCAAACCAACTGAAAGATAAGGGGGAAACCATGTAAGGCCGAGTTGTGCTTATGAAGTAACGAAACCTTCACATCGGAACAAAAGCGTCACATTAGGGAAAGGTTTTCAGCAAGTTTAACAGGAGAGCTATTCATCGAATTTGAAGTCATTTAAAAGCAAAGATAACGAAGAAAACTATAGAAAAACGACAGGCGTTCAAAAACTCAACAGAAATTCTGAGTANACAGGTGTTCAAAAACTCAACAGAAATTCTGAGTACGTCTGACACCATGCAACCAGCTGAGTCGAACGGGCTAGGCACCATGTAGGTTCCACTTGAAGGTCGCACTCCTATTGCGTTATACTATTATTGCTCTGAGTCGTTTGTGTCATATAATCACTCATCCGCCGCTGTGCTTTAAGCTCCTTAGGGGTCTTCAAACGTGTGTTAACCTTTGAGGTCATTCTCAGCTGATTAATTAGTTCTACTACCCCCAGAACACTGGCAGAAATATTTTACCACTTCGGCCTGTGAGCCCCTTCGCCATTGAGACAAGGCAATTGCACAGACTTCCAGCGTCCTTTGATCCAGAGCCATTTTATAGATATTTGCACATATAATTTTTGCATCTCGTATGAACTAGATTTTGCCTAGAGTTTCCCGAAAATCTTCACTTCCTTTTGTTCATTTGATTTATAGAATAACTGAATTCAAGATTATGTTGTATTGTCATCAAGCTTCTTTATGCCTCACACTCTACCATTTCAATTTCTCAACAATTCTTCGTTGTCGATCCTTGACGAAAGGCTATGGATGGGGAGCATCACGCGTAGAGAACTCGAAAATACCGCTTGCTGATAAGCTACGATTCTGTAGCTGACGTTCACAATACTTATTTATAGTGCGAAAGCAGTAGATACTGAACACATTTCGTGGCGTCAAAAGAATGGTATATGAAAAAATCCAGCATAAATAATTATGCCGTACAAATCCAAGAGAGGTGNTGGCAGAACAGACGAGCATAGCAAGCATAATATGAGGTACTAGAAAATAAGCTTGCGAATATAGGCATATTTTGACGTCGTTGAATATCAAAAATGGAAAAGTTTCGTCTAAGTTCCGAAAAATGAATAATTCGTCGTTATTGATTACCGATCGGGACGAGTCGGGGAATCAATGACGAGATTTGGAAATTTGATAGTGCGATAGCGCTGAGGTGAATCTCGCGCAAGTGAAGTACATTTTAAGTTAAAGTACAGTGGAAAAGCGGCACGATGTGCTTGTAGTTTTATTCCGAAAAAGCGGCACGATACTGTGCATGTACCACCCTTTGGAAAATCAGACTGTGCGGTATTTGTACCATATCCGCAATTGTAAATTTGGTACGAGAAATTTAATAGCGCAAAACGCGTAATAGGCTGATTGAGAGTGACACAACGGTAATTGCTTTGTTTACAGTCTCGTGATGAATAAAGGTCTTGTCACGGAAAGATTTGGGCTCGAAACAGGACANGACATTATCCATATTTGGGCTCGAAACAAGACACATGTCCTATTGAGAACGGATCGGTCTGCGCACACTCCATTAAGAAGGTGATACTTAATGGGGATGATATTGCCCATCACATCCACAATCATGGACCAGCTTCAGCTCGTCAGTTACCTTGCATGTATCTCATATTGCGTCAAAACAATTGCGGGGAAACTTGAGGAGATAGCTGCGCCTCAAGAATGAACTCCTGTAGCGCTGAGGTAAGGGAAAGCGATTCGTAAGATCTCCGTTGACCTTCTCCATACTCGGATGGGGGGATGGAGCACGAAAAATGCTTTTTAAAGAAGAAAATTCAGGATGAAAGAAAACTGAAGAAACCTTTGAGCCATAGGCATACTTCGAAGTCCTCCTCACTCCTCAAGGAAATCAAGCACGCCCTTGTGGCCTATGAGGATGCACACAACGCAACTTCACGGCACCTTTAGGCGATTATAGCGGCTCGTGCAGACTTCTGTGGCCGTTTTCTGCTAAGTATTTTTGTTTCACAACTTATATCGGCGGCATTCTGACGCCCTGAAGTGGGAGCTCCGGACAAGAACAACAAAACTCAGCGTTCCCTTCACCACGTAGCGAAATTTCTTAGTTGCTGCTGCGTTGCTTGAAAGCTTCGGAGCTCAATCTGCAACGACGCGGCATTATTTGGTGCAAAAAATTTTTCATTTACCTTGAAATTGCAGCAAGACCTCTCAGATCTCCGATGGCGAACTTCATGGGGCGCAACAGTTTCTCATCCGCACTTCCCGAACTTTCCTTCACCTGGTATGGGAACGTTCTGTGGAAAAAATTCCCCGCTATCTGAAGCTGAACCCACGAGCTGTTTAGGAGACAACTTGAGGAGTTGTAAATGGCGTGGCAGAGAAAAGAGTGCGTCTTCTGCATATGATTCCGATATCGAGTTTGGGTAGCTTCTACTCAAAGTTTATTTCACTGGGCGTAGTGACTATCGTTTTGATTGACTACGAAAGACGAATTGATTAAAGTGTCGGCATCCTTTAGTCATCAAAATACCATTTTCTGGACGTTAACATTATATTTAACTATTCCAACTTGTCAGGATGGTAATATTCAGATGTAAAAATAACGCCACCACATCTTTATCAAAAAGGAATATTTTGACTGAACAGAGAGGACTGCTTAAGCTTGGGATCCTATCGCTATTGGGCGATTGTTGGATTTGGCGAAAGTAGCGGTCGAAAATATTGAATCATAAAGAACAGTTGGAATACCAAGCAAGTCAGTTATCAAAGACTGTGAAACCTGATAATTGTGAGACGGAGTCGAGAATAGCTGAATGTGTGCAATGCCGGAAGGTAGCCAACTTAGTATGCCTCTTAGCATTTCGTATATCTAAGCAGTTTGCAGATTTTCAGAGCATTTCGATCAATCTTAAGTGTTAAACTTCCAACAAGAGCCGAATTTCATTCTGAGAGTGGCAAATAGGCAGTTAAGCGGGAGTTGTTGGCATGAAGTAACCAACTGACTGCGCTTGAGACAATAATAATGCAACCGAAGGTGGCTTCGATGCCATGACTGCGCTCAAGCAGCTCTGTTTTGTCCTAGCAATATCCTACATTGGAGAATTCGATCCGAATTGCAGCAAAAGTGGATCAGTTGACTAGACAGAACAATGCTGATGGCGTATGCTCAATATGGCGATCAGTGCGCCGATAAATTCGCCTGATTTTCGTCGATGAATTCCCTTTACAGGGGTGTTCATAGGTCGCGAAACGGCTCCACGGCTTGCCTTTGGTCAGAATACATCACGAATTTTGCTTTGCCAACTGCTTGGACGACACAGCGTGCTTTTCGTTAGCCACAAGAAGAAGGCACTATAAGACACTAAGGTAATCATGAAGCTGTGGAGCGGATGTGGTTAGAGACGAGTGCGATAGTCCACCTTTCAATTTCGGCACCACAGTGCTGGTAACTCCACACATCTTACACTCAGTTTCTCCAACCTCAGCACCCATTTTTTCAGATGTCCTGAAAACGGCCCAAGCAAAATTCCATCTCTTGCTCGTCTGCAGAGTATGCGATCTTATGCCCAAATCAAGCAATGTACTATTGGTTTATTCGGCGGAGATGGGAGCTAAGTGAAACTTTCGGCTTCCTTAAGTGTGGCGTTTGAATCGTCATAGCTTTGATCAATTGTGGCAGGTTCCTTACTGATATATCTTTTTTCTGGCGCCGGAAATTTGTTTATATCAGGAGAGCGAATCACAAGACAAAAAAACGTGTTTATCGAGCCGTGCTTTAGTTTAGTAGCTCCCATTATACACTTCTTATCAATTACTTCAAAGTTTCTGAGAAGCTGTCATGAGGACCAAAACTGCTCATTTCATCAGTGGCGAACGACCGGCTCGGTAAGAGGATATTCACGGAGATTTGTGGCGAATAATTTTGCAGTATGCTATTCATGCATCGTTTTTGGATGGGCGATATCCCGAAGCTTTAGTGTCTCAGAGTTCTCAGAGGATGGAGATACTAAGCAATTTGTAGAAAATAGTTATGCAAGGCTATCATCTGCTCATTTCTAAAATTGCATTTGCGATTCACGTTATCACAACATCGTGTTTGCGTATATGTATGACAGCCTGTCTCAGTTGAGTAACTTCAACTCTGAGATCACGGAAGCTATGGATGAGAAGTTTGGCCAATATGACGCAAAATTTAGAGGAGATTCTTTCAGCAGCTTCCAAGGTGATTCGTGAATAGCAAAAAGAGTTCTGGCAATAAATTTTGGGACCGATGGAATTGCATTTTCTATTGGTCGCGGACGTAAGAAATGGATCTTTCGAAGATATACGAACACGCTGGAAATTCGTTGACTGAGACGACGTCGTGTCGCTTATGAGCCTTAAATGCCACCTAGAGAATCTATCTCGATGTTCTTATATCTTGTATCCTTATATGTTGTTAGTTATGGTTCGGAGTTCTAGCACAAGAAATATCCGAGAACTTAGCACCTAATCGAAGGTCTCCAATTTCGATGAGAGTCGTTACTTATGTCCATATACCACTTCGATGCCTTTCTAGATTGCAGCAAATGTAATACCATAATATATGTATTAATAACCTGTTTCTTTCCTTCCGCACTCCCACTGAATCTGCGAATGCCCTAAGCACAATAGCTCTACCAGGAATATGGCATTTATCTACCCTTTCCTGAAGTGATATATGCAAGTTATCGACTTCGCGTTGAATTCTAGGAGGTTCAACAAAGATGGTGACGTCGATTATGTCGATCCTTTTATTCATTAGCCAAGGCGCTATTGTACAGTCGACTTTGGCTTATCCATCGAATGATGGCCATGCGCAAATGTCACCAATGGCCGCGTTCAAAAGCTTCATGGCTGCGTAAGCTCAACTATATTTATAAAGCTTTGACTGGTGACTGTGGCAATTGCATACGTGAAAGAGCNATGTGAAAGAGCTAAGGAATCATTTTAGTTCCATTTCTCTGCAAACGACGAGGAAATTGAATAGTGGACTGTGCTAAGGCAGATTAGAGGAAAGCAAAAGTGCATTCCTACATTGGGCTACTAGTGATTCGCAATGAACATCGCAAAATTCATTAGAGATTAGAACACACGAAATGATTTCCAACAGCACAAGTCATGAAACATTGACAGCCATGATCTCGTAGGCAACATTTTAGGTCCGTCATGCATCTACTTCTAGATCGTGTGAACATTCAAGAGATCGGCAGGCAATTAGATAGTCGAAACGAATATGAATGACGAAATAAAAAAACATCGCATATATGACCACTAATGGAGCGGCATATTCAAGAATGCTAAGAATTATGAAGCTGGGGTGAGTGAGCTTCACAATGAGTGAGCTTCACAATTAAATGTGGTATAACAGTGGTAAAACAACCGTTGTTCAACAGCAGTAGTACTCTATTGGCTCAGATCAAAAAGTCGTTAAGCTCACGATCGCTGACCACTTGAACAGCTTATGAGAGGATTTTGTATGGCTCAGTTAACAATGCTTGATGATGGTCTCTTTTTGTAAGCAAATGCCTTTTGTCCCCCTCCATGGCTTCTGTATTTACTCCATACGGATTAAGCAACATAAAATCTTATATGTATTCATGCATCGTCTTGAAGAGCCTAAACACACCACGATAAAATCATCATTTTGTGCTTGTATCGAATAGGTGTCATTCGTCGGACTCATTGGATTGAGAGGCCATTATTGGAGAAGTGCATTTCACACTTACTTGATGATCAATGATCAATCCTTTGAGGGGGACTGAAATGCTGTGGAGGATGTTTTGCATTAACGTTCATATATACAAATCCTTTCAAAGGATATGTTTTGCATTTCAATAATATCATAAGATCATAATTTTCCATTTAATGACAAACTCGAGTTTTAGAAATAAAAGAAAGTATGCGAACGACGAAGATATGGCTGAACGTTTTGAAATCTTCAAGGAGAATCTACATAGATTCTCTTAATGCGCAACACAATCCAGTGAAACTGAATGATAATGACCCTGGAAAAGATGTGTTGTGAAACATGAGAAGCAATGCTGCCGAGATGTCGATAGCACTGTGTGTCTTATATAGTACGCCCTTCAAAATTGTCGGCTAAATACACATCTTCAAGAGGTGAGCCCCTTTCGCCATATAATTGCTTTATCTTTAAATTGCCATCGTAACTATCTTTATAGGTTGGGATGGGGCAGCCGGCGTTACCCGATGACGTAGAAATGAAAGTTTTCGAAGCGCGACTCGACTCGACCATCCCCGAACCCTTCGACTGGAGGAGACGTGGAAAGGTTACATCAATGAAAGATCAAGGAAAGTGACTTTTCGCTGCGCTATAAACGAAGGTCATAATGAGTGAACGTAAACATCACGATCCTTAGTCCGATCAGTTTTTGATGTAGTGGGTACTTAAGGAGAGGAGTGTGGATCTCTTCAATTCTTCTTACGGAAAGAAAATATAACGCGCGCGATTGGAAAAGTGGAGAATCAGTCGCACATCAGAATTTGCGTATTGACGATGAGGAGATTTTGAGCGCTGAATTTCATCTCATCAGCCCAGATTTTGGAGCTTCTAAAAAAACTTTTCGGGCAAAAACTTTCAGAGATTTCTGCTTTAGCTTCAGCCAGTGAAGTAGAATTGTCCAGATTTCTGAACGAAGGCGTCATTAACGAAGCGTATTTGGTTAACGATAGATCACGGTTGGCAGTAGTCGATGCGCATGACATAAGAAGGCTGTACTAGCAGTGAACATTTGCTCGGGCTTGGAGAATAATGCAGCTGGCTTGCAATTGCACTGCAGGAGGAACTCCACACTGGGCAGCCTACATCTTTCCTAGAGACCTCAGTACGGACCCATATTCGCTGATGTTTCTTGAACTCATTTGCGGCTCTTTCTTTATCACCACTGAGCTAGGATAGATCGATTTAAACATCGCTTGCTTCAATACGATATGTTTTTATTGCTATAATGTAAGTCTAGATGAACCCTCGGTAGCAAAAGTACCGGAATTGGCTCATTAGGAGAGCATAAGTTTCCTCATGGCCTTAAGGTAGACTGGAATTTATTGAACAGTTAATTCGTGATGCAAAATGGTCAGTATCTAATCAAAATCTAAACAGCAAGGTCTCGAATGCAACTTCCTCGATACCTGTGATGACGGATTCAGTAGGAATGCCTCAGATTTTTCGCTATCCGAGGACAAGTTGTATCTAAAATTGATTTGTCATTCCAACGACACTGCACTGGATATTTAAGGACGAGCACATTCCTCGTTTTAGGCAAATGTAACTCTTGTTACTCTTTTGCGACGGTCACAGTAGTGGAAGCAGTGCAAGCGATTAAAACCGGTAACAAGACAAACCTTTCTGAGCAAGGAATTGTCGACTGCGGAGGCCCCTCCCTTTAATTCGTCCCGCCTTGTTTTAACTGTCTCCCGCACTTCTTTTCCTACTTTAAATTAGATCCATGAGGCCAGAATACAAGTAAACAATAGGTCCGCATCTGAATTCTCGTTCCGGAGTCTCTTCGTTCTCGCAACTCCCAACTGCACAACTCCAACTAAAAGGAAAAAATTATCGTACTTAGTTCGCCGTAAGCCGCCTTGGACGTTGTGTTGCTGCTTCACGTTTTCATCGCAATCAACTGCGGTCCACCGGTCAGGCAATCGATAACGGAGCGAATACACATGTTCTTTCGAACAAAAAGGATTTAATGTGTTTCAATGCATTGGCGCTTGCAAATTGGCTTGATTTCTAAGGTGGTTGTTGTTGATCAAACAATGGCTAGAAGAGGAACAGTTCTGAAGGGAATAGCAATTGCTTGTCTGATGTGACAGAAAATGCTGTGCCGTATAAAATGAGTTCAATTGCGCCGTTAAGCGGGAACACACAGTAGATGCCTTGCCTGTGTAATTGAAAGAACAGCGGCACGAAATGTATTGCGTAAGAAGATGATGATGACGAAGACGAGGCTCCGGACACAGAAAACGACGGGGGAGGGGGGAAGCTCCCAACTCCCGGTTCTGTGGGTGCTATACATGTTCAAATATTCTGCCCACCTCATTTTATTTCATTCCCCGCATAGGAGGACTTAAAGGCTACTATAATATCTGATCCTTTCATTTCTTAGACGATTCCCTAGCGGTATTCCAAACGTGCTTCGCTACGAAGGCTCTTCTACAATCAGCAACTGGATGTCGTAATCCTTCTTCGCCAATGACGAAGTTCTGCCTCGTCAAATCACTGCAGACCGCACCGTCAGGCTGAGAAGTTTTCTGTTCATGCAATTTTTCCCAAAAACAATTCTATTAGCGCAGCTGTACACGCGCTTCCACGATATTTTTATCTACCGCAGTTTTCAATTCTCGTTCCTGCATATGCTTGGCTATCCGTTCATGCACAGGGCGTATTCAGTCTACTCTTCTCTGATCGCTATCTGGACCACTCCCTCATCGATTGGTGGCTAAAATTTGTTTCACAATCGCACAGGCCCAACAGCTGCTACTACAGTTCCCGCAGTACAACCTGTTTATCGGTTGCTTTCAATCTTTAAACAACACCGTGCAACCTTCCATGTATCTTAACTAAGCCTTGCTCCACGCCCATCTTCATTTCGAAACTTTTTTATTGTCGTCCACTCAACCACTCGATTAATGCCATCGCTTTTAAATGTTGGATAGCGCCGACGGCAAGCTGAGTATGAATGATTTTTGCAGTGGTCTTTGCGTCCATTTAGACGCATAATTCTCCAATGCACGACGTTGCTATGTAGCATCATAGGGCCCTCTTCAATGCCTTCATGCAGCATCTGAATCCGATGGCTCAAGTGCTTTTCTTTCTGTATTACAAGTNTTCTGTATTACAAGTAGCAAAGCACTTGCGTCCTTCCAGACGATTTCCAACTTCACTGTCCTGTTTTACAGGCCCATGGTTCATTGTATTTCATCGTTCCATGGCATGTCTTTATGCCTGCGCTTTCGTTGACATCAGGCTTATCGTAAATGAGGAACCGCACCTCCGATCAACAATTAGTGCAATAAAAGGAGTGTTTGCTAATTTGGTACGGTAAAGAAGCCTGCAAATTCCTCTCTTCACAATTCAGCAGAAATTTTTTGCCACTTTCAAAAATACTCATTAGTCCTGATCGTAACGTGGCAAGTTCATGCGTAAATTCCAATGAACCGTGACCGCAGAATTATTGTACATGAGTCCAAAGAAGCAGAATTTTCGGGTTGGATCATCTGTGACGCCGGCGAAGCTATTAGCTCATGAAAACACTTTCACTCCTCACAAAAAACGCCAAAAATAATACCTCTGAAGTAACAACTATGTTGTGATTCGGGTCATTGAATCGACTGTCGGATCGCGAATGACCTTTGTTGAATTCCGCGGAATAAATAGAANTAAACAGAAGCGCTACCACACGTATTTCTTTTGGTCCTGAAGCGTTTGAAAAAGTAACGTCTAATACGAAAATATATGAAGAGGAATTACTACTATCAATGGCAAAAACCTTTGAAGCAGATCGCACTACTTTGCTCAGCGTCGATAGAAATTGTGGAGAAAGAGTAATTCCCATTTCCTAAAAGAAATTGGTATTTTTCACTTGAACAAGCTTTTTCCTCTTATTGGGCAAACACTGAAAGCAACGAAGTTTCCTTATACTATAAAGAGGTATCGATTTGCGTCCGTCGCGAAAGAATTGACGATCGAAGAAGGCACTTATGATGAAGAGGAGATCTCGGACACTTACGACTCAAATATACCATCACGTTCAGCGAAGCGGTAGCCTATGACTGTAATGGCACAAAATTCAGCATTTTCTTCTACCGCAATAATACAAGGAGGGGCGAGGACACACAAGGACACCGAAAATACAGAAAATTCAGACACCGAAAATACACCACTGCTTGATCCCATAGATGTGACCTAAGGATGGATTCTACTTCATGAGCGAGTTTCCATGCGTCCAGTCGATGTTTCTATGTCCAGTTAGCCCATAATTGATGCCAGTGCACTATTAGTCAGTGAACGTTCAGGATGAGAGTACTTCAGTTCGAGCGGTGCAGCACAAGCACGGTTTACAGAAGGAGGAAAGATCCCTGGAAAGTGATATATGCCTGTGGCAATACAAGCAAGTTCTACTCGACGTGACGAATACTGCTGTGGGAACCCGGGACATGCTGAACGCATAGGCAAGTAGGACAAATGAGAGCGTTCGGAGAAAGCGGACGCAACGTTTGCGTATCCGCAGGGCGTTGGCACCTAGGAATAATGCAAATCACAATAAGCTTAGGGCTGTATGCTACCGGCTGTAGTTAGAAGCTGGTGCGGTCGTTAATACCCCTCTGCTCTCCCATCCGTCCCACCCCTTCCCCCCCCCCCTCCCTCCTCCCGTCTTCCCTTGTCACGTGTCAGTAAACATGAGTGCATTGCGCATTACAGTCTTGCGATTGGTGAGCTCACAATGAGATCCCAAAAACGGAAACGACGTGAAAGGTAGGGGATGCGGATCACCAAAATTGCCCGCCGTCAGACTTTTGAGCATCATCACTTTCTCCGGTGTCTCATTGTTGCTGCAATATTGTTGGAGCACAGAACGTTTGCATGTTGCTAAGTTTTTATCAGTACAATCCGACGATAATGAAGCAGAAATCTTCGATTGACAGCAGTTCTATCATTCTTTAAAGTTCCATCATTCGTCATTATTACAGATAANCGTGAGGAACTTATTTACACTAGATTACGATGCCGCAGAGAAAAGCGATACCAACTGTCACTTATCAGTTCCTTCATAGCATTTCAATATGATGCAATTGTTTCTGCGCATAATATCACGTATTCACTTTGCACTGCAATATACCACATAGCACAGTGCGGATTAGTCGATGATAAGCTTATATGATCGTCGTTATTGCTATTGACATAGTGCCGTTTCTCAACTCCTTTAGCTCCATTGTGTCCTTTTCTTGATAACTGCAAGCTTCAGTTGAAGCTTCGATGAAGAGCCACAACCGACCGTTTTCAT
>JAARMF010001845.1:366-25082 GCA_022844705.1 Toxascaris leonina
GAAAAGAATAACTAATGCATGTGAAACGATGAAGTGGAAATCAATATCTGCATTCATTACAGTATTTCATAGGTAACGAGTAAGTTTCAGAGATCAGTGGCGTGTAATAATGGTTGAAATGTTAGTGATTTTAGACTTGTTTCACTGAAGAGTTACATCAGATGTAGCACCTGAGGTTCTTGCTAGCCTCACATCAAGCGCAACCCAATCTGCCGACCGGCTTGGTTGGTGCGCAGGTAATGAGGCTTATTTGTTTTTGTCATTTCCCATGCCACTGTATCTTAAAGATGACATGTCATTTGCTGGATAGTTGAGCCATAACCTGTGCCTTCCACCTTCACCTGGCCAATAGAATCCAACGAAGTGCACTATGGTGAGATTCAGCCCTATCCTAACATCTTTGGCGGGAGATGATGGGTAACTCGGCCAGGTAAGACTGCTCAAGCCTTTGCACCGCGACAAGGCTTTCACTTGGGTATCCGAAATGTGGTCGTGGAGGTGTCTGCTGAAGTAATGGCAGCACGCTGACATTGACTTCTAACTGCAAGGGTTTGATATCGTCGAATAGATATCACTCTATCAGTTGTTTGAAATGCTTATCATCAAAGGGCGGCTAATCACTCATGAGAAGAATACCATCAAAGTTTTCATTTATTTGTGTCGAGAGGTTATTTAGTGCATTTCGTTAATGTTATGAACAATGAACAAATTATTATTGGCTGACATTATGAGGAAATAATCGCGATGCCGATTTATTATTTCTAGTAAAGTGCAGTATTGATACTATAGAAGAGGATTGAATTTTATATAAATATTGGCATTTTCAAACGTTTGACTAATTCTGAGAGATATTTCAATGCTTTTTTTTTCTGAAAAACATTTGCATTGTTTAGATTTTAGCTTTCAAATATTGCTTCCTCAGTAAATATTACTGGATTTATTGCGATGTTTGCAGTTCTGAATCAGTAAGGCGGCGTCACTCATAATCAACTTGTGCTCTTTCTCTTCACTCATTCTCTCTTCATTTCTTTCTTTCTTTATCTCTTTTCCTTAATCTCTTTCGTGGATAATTTCTATTCCTCGCTTGTCGATTCACTTGGGAAAGTCGGTGCTTTACGTAGAGAACGTTTATTGTTCAACTACGCGACCACCGATCTTGTGCTGCGAAATGTTGCGATACTTTCGGGCACCTAAAATTTGTGGATTTCATTGAGGATGGAGTCGTTGGTAGAGTTGGGCCTTTGGGGAACAATTCAAAGTTTTTACAGAAATTGTAAAATACGTGAGGTTTTGTGCTTCCTTGCAAAATGTTACTTCTAATGACTTCCTAAGCTTTAACGAAAGCTAAGTTGTCGCCTCATAAATCATTTCAAAGATCTGAATTTAACAATTTAACTGAATTTCCTAGTAAAAGCTCCGAATGAATTCGAGTTCCTATTGAAAAGGTATTCTATTCCAAATTACCCCCCTCCCCCCTCTTTTCAAAAAAAACCCGGGATCATTTCAGATTTCTGTTAAAACTTGAACTTAGTCCAACTTTTAAATAAGCTTGATCAAAAACAGAAGCTAGAATTTTGCCTGAGTTCTTATTAAAATTTAAATGTGATGTGAATTTCCATTGAAATCGATTAAAATCATAACTCTAATATTTTGGATTTTCTTAACGGATCCGAATGATAATATTTGATAAATAGCATTTTAACTATAGCTTATTCGAATAACGTTGATGCTTTAAAGCTCAATAAAGAAATGTGAGGGATTAGCCATTTTCTTGAGTGAATATTAAATGCTCTATGCTGAGCAGAACAACGTCCGATGAAAATCCAAAATTCAATAGGTTCATAAAAACTTTTCGAAAGTAAAAACGCAAAGAACAATCCAAATTTGAGTTTAATTCACTTCTTGACAATAAGCAATCGTGCGTGTTTTAATCAATTGCACATCCCTCAAATGCGGTTGAATGATTTCAAAGATTCGACATCATCGGAATATTTGATCAACAAAAGTTGATGTTTGAGCGGTCGAGCGATAAACTTCGATTGTTTATTGGAGTGCGGATGGATAGTCTCTTATTGGAGTATAGACGGATTGCCTCTTATTGGAGTGTAGACGGCTAATTGGAGTGCCTCTTAGACCGATTCGCATTGTAAGAGTCTGTAAAAGTTTCTGTAAAATTCCACTCAATAATTATAGATGAAATTCTCTTAAAAATAAATATTTTTTTATAGTTCCATCAACAAATACCAAATATCTTTTTTTTTTCATTCTAAATCGGAGATTATCTTCGCGAGAACAAATCGGCTTTAAAGGAATTATTTTGCAGGAACTTTTGCATGAAAGAGATGGGAAATTTATTTTATTTTTTATTTTTTGAAATATTTCCGCTGTGAATTCTCTCAATAAAATGATCTATCTCATTATATTTCGATCTCATTATGTTTCACATCAAATATGAAAAACTGTAATTTGTCGTCTTTTTTTTCACCGAATAAAAACAATAGCGATGATATCGTAGCGATGATCTTCGTTAAATATGTTGAGTTCACATTGATATTCTGTCGATCGTATTCCCCTTTAGAGGCAATTAGATTAAGAAAAACGAAACTTTTATAGAGATTAAGTGAATGAACGAATCACTTTGATCATTTAATTGGGCATATTATATATTTTTTAAACATATTTTTTATCATATCAGTTCGATTGATGAGGTCGATGATTCTTTTGATCATCGGATGAAGGCGACATTTTTTTCACATCAATTCCCATCGTTGAACATCACCATCATTATCTTGCCTTTTCCTGAATTTCGTTCGGCCCCTTTCGTACAATGTTCTCCTCAGTCATCGTCGAGTGAGGATGTCTTCTTGCGGTAATTCGATCTTTTCCATTTCCCCAATGATAGTATTCATCCATCGCTTCTTGTGTCTCTCAGTAGACCACCGACGAGACAAGCTGAGAAGCTTAATGGTTGTGTGGGCCAGAAGCTTAATGGTTGTGTGGGCCAGAAGCTTAATGGCTGTGATTCGATATCGTTGTGACATAGAAAAAAAAATTCATCTAGTTGTGCAGCATCAGAGAGAATGCAGCTAGATCGTCCATTATTGCTGGATAGCTCGATGAATTCTTAGCGATTTTTCGAATTTTGCAATTTTTAAATCATTTAATTTTTTATTTAATTGCAAATATGCTTAAATTTATTTCGCATAAAAAAACGTAAAAATGCGACGATTTATTATTATTGAGTCAATCGAAGAATTTTTAAAAAATTGTCAATATTTTAGCGTTTTAATTTACGAAATATTCTCAATGATTTCATTATTCCAAACAATGACGTCATCGGAAAATTGTGAAGCGATGGAGATTATAGCGAAATCTATATGTATACGAGTTGGTTTTGTGGCTCGATCGGTACTATCAATACTCGGTATTGCCGTAACGGCAACAATCTTCAAAATTCGTGGCAATTATATGTGTTTTCATCCAAATGCGAGAATTCTTTTACATGCATATATATTATGGAATTTCGTTCTTTCTCTATCATTATTCGCTTCGAATCTTACAAATGTTATCAGGTATATTCGTTGATTTTTTTGATTCATTTATTAGAGAAATTCTTCTCGGGAAATTTTTCCAGATTTTAGAAATCTTTTGATAAATCCGAAAAGATCATTTAAAGATTTATTAACATATAAACAGAGAAGTAGAGAAAAATACGAATCATTGCGTTAACTTGCAATGAGTCATTAATTGACTATCATCATCAACGGAATTGATATTATTAAAGTGATAATGCCAAAATGATAATATTGATATAAATAANNNGATATAAATAATGGTAATGTTGAGTTTATATAATACAATTGAATAAATATTTAATAATTATTGCATCAAAATTTTCAGATTCTCCGTACGCCATTCGGATTGGTGTTCATATATGATAGAGGCTAAAATTGGATATCCACTACGAGCATTTAATGTGGCCGCTGTTTTTGGCATTGAAATAACAATGGTCTCATTTTGTATTGAACGTTCAGTGGCCGTTTTTTTCTATACGAAATACGAGAAGTCTACATCAAAAATACTCTCTTATTTATTGATAGTTTTACAGGTAAATTTTTCAATGAATAAAAGTAATCTTTTTTTTTCTGAAATTTCAATGAAGTGAAAATATTTTTTAATTCTATTAAACGGAGATAAATTTTTTATTCCTTTTTTTTTCACAAAAATTAAGAATAAGCTATAAAAAAAACTTTTTTTTTGCTAGTTTTTCCTCATTTGCAATAATCGAATCATTTCGTGTCCTACTCGATTTCTATTTTTTCTCTAACTATTATATTTGGAATAATATAGGCACGCTATGCGTGATATTGGACAATGACTAACACTTCACTCCAAAAAAAAAGAAGGGAGCTTATAAAGTNACTTCACTCCAAAAAAAAGAAGGGAGTTATAAAGTTTTTCTGAGGTGTTCTTGAGCGAACTTTTCGAAAATTAACAGAAAGTAAACCTTATTTATTTTTATTTCTTTATGAGAGCAATCTCTGAGAACCTCTTTGGCACATACATTCAAATTCTTTTGTATGTAAGTATTGTTTTCTTTCTATTCTCGGCTTGTTCGACTTTTCTTTGATGCATTGTCTCGCACGCTTCTAAGATTCATTTGCTTCTCTATTGTTTTAATACCATTCCCTTAATTATTCAGTAATAAAACACATTTTTAAGCCTCTAATTTTTTGCTCACATTTATTTTTCTAAATATTTTCACACAAATTGTTGCACTTCTCTTCTTTTTTCTCTTCATATATGCAATTAATTTCCTTCAAAATCATCGATTCATTTTTCGGTTCATTCAATGAATTCAACGAATCATTCACCTATTTCCATTCTATTTGTTGATTCGATAATTAATTATAAATATAGAACTATTCTTTTAAATTTAAAATCATTAATGGCAATTGAAATATCGCTAATAATGACTATTCAAATGAGAGTTTTTATTTGTTTTTTAAATTCGTTGCATATTGCCATAGTGATTGATCAATGAAAATTCTATCAATGGCTAATAAAATTGCACAAAATGCAACACTTTTATAAATGATATAAACATCGATTGCAATTGCAATTGCAGATTGTTGGTAGCATTTGGTCGACAATCGGTTTTAATATTGCGAAAACCGATTTTAATGTAAAAACGGCATTGATTCAAATGAGGACACCAACAAATTTGAATGAAATGAAGGTATCCAAAATGTTTCATTAATTTTTGCATTGTGATATTTATGCAGCGATCAACGATCAAACACATCAATAGCGAAGTATTTTCTCAGAAATACCATCAAGAAATGAATTTCTGCAGTAATTTCCCTTAATTTTTGCAAATTTTAACGCAATTCGAAAGATTTTTGATAGAAATATTAGAGAGGCTACTTAAGAATATGTTTGAAGAGTTATTTGTGTGGAGAAAAATGTGCTTTGCAACTATGCTTTATTCGCAAGTCACCCAGACTTGTAGCTTATCTTTAGCTTCATCTAGTAGCTTATCATTGAAATATTTCAATTTTCTATGGTGTGATAAGAAACACTCGAGGAAGGACTCTCATTGCTCATAGCAAGAAAAGTCATCAATGGCAACTGTCCGGAACGGAAACCATCCTGGACACTTGTCACTGATGGTTTGTTCAAGTTTTCCGGAAAAGATGGCACTTATAATATGCAAACAATTAATAAAAGCAGTGAAAAAAGTCAGACTGTGATGGTTTATCATTCTGTTTGATTGATTTGCCAACTATTTCACGTTACAAAATGTGATTGGTGGAATTTTACCACTTTTGATGAAAAATAGTGTTACAGAAACTACATTCTTTGATTAAGTTTTTACCGTTCTTGAAATGATTTCGGTTGAAATAGTACCATATGATCTGTTTTCAGATAGTACCATACCTTCATTGCGCATACGGTCTAACATCATTGATTGTGCTTCATGGTCTCTTGATTATCAATAATGTTCGTCTATATCGTTGTACACATAATGCTATTGATAGCAGGAGTGCAAGAGCACTAAGATTGGGCGAAAAATATCAATTACAGGTGAAATATTCTAAAGAAATCAACGACTTTAAAAAAAATTAAGTCTGATGGAAATGTTTCAATGTGTTCATGCTCACAGAATGTAGTGCCTATCGTTTACTGTTGAGCAGGTCTTTTCGAGCTGAGCAAATCTTTTTGAAAGCAAAAGACAGCATTAGATAGGTAGCATCTCCTATCGTCTCCAACAATCCCTCGATGCAGATGCAACATCATCGCAGAAAGAACTCTTTCAGTTAGAGATAGCGTTATTTCTCTCATATTAGTTGATAGATTATTGAGAGGCTTGCAAAAGATACAATATCTAATCACCTGCAACTCAGAAAATAAATCTTCAAACCGTGTTTCCTCACATATTTTCTCTTTTTTTGTGCATTCCACCTTAGAAAACACATTCATTCGTTTATTTGATCGATGAATTATTACAACAACATTCATTTTGCGGCGAGGAAAAACCCAACGTTGGACATGAGAGTAAAGGGGAAGGAATAATTGCGTTATTGAAGAGGATACGAGAGTGAAAGTCAAAACTGACGAATATTTTGTACTCAAAGTGATGAGTATTCCTCCTATCAGGACTTATATTACCATTCACCATTCAGCATGGCTAGACTGAGGGCGAAATAGGGCTCGAAGGCCACCGTAGGTACGTCTGGCTGGAGTCCATGAAGCCTCAACGGTTCTCATATCTTGCACGATCCGAAAGGCAGGCCATTCACTGGAGCTGCTTGGCTGATTCCGGGGCTGTAGTGTCATTGAAGCTTGGACCAGATGCTCGAAGGCGATAGGGGTGAAGTAGAGAACCTGGGTCTTGAGATCCATCAGAAGAAGCGCTTTCATGAGCCCTCTCGAGCAAGAAGATGCTGCCGTCGAGACCCGAGGACATTTGAAGCTCGAGAACTTAGGACAGAGTCAGGATCTTGAATCGCAATGGCCTTACAAAATCGGAGCTTCTGGCTTAGTTGCTTTGATCATCTTTAATGAGAGAGGATAAAAGACATATATTGCAGGAAAATAGACAATCGATTCGTTCTATACTATCGCTATTTTGGCCAACATTTATTTTGTGCAATGTGAACGCTATTGCTGTATTAGTGAGAAATATGGTAATTTTTTAAGTTTTTCTAATAAAATATTTTAATATTTCTCATCGATCGATTGTCGATTATGCATGATGCGTTAAAGAATCTCTTCTCATAAGATCGGGAGAAAGAGAGTTGGAGAAGTGGAGAATTAACGATAAATTAGAATGACGTTGCGTTTTCCGTTCAGTTTTTTGAATCAAAACCTCAGAAACTATTCCTTCATGATCCTATGGTTCTTTCATTTGATAATTTGTTCGCAAATCTCTCTTCTGTTTTCATTCATCCGAATTTTTGCAAAAAAGCAACTCAACCTCTCCAGTTCCTGTGCTTGCACTCATATTTATATCGAGCGCTTAGGCAATGGTGGCATGGATAAAGAATTTTGGCGAATATCGACGCCGAAAAAGGTAGTGCCTAAGGCGAATGAGAAATACCTTCTATTCTGTTAATGAAAGAAGGAAGGAATCTAAGGACACCTTGGGGTATGGAAAGGGAGTCAGACGAGACACAGGGAAGAGGGAAGGAGGTATAGAAGTCACCAATTCTAACTGCCATCTAAGCAGGCGAGCTTCAATGAAGATGTGAAGATGTGTATCTCAAGAAGCTTGAAGATGAAGCTTTTAAATAAAAGATTTCCAAATGCAATGAATAATTTTCAGGTTTGGATGACGTCAGATGATCCATTATTTTTGGTGTATACCGATTTCTTCAATAGTATTTCCATCGTTCTACCGTTCCTTGTCTTTGCGGTGATGCTGTCGAGATTTCCAAAATTACGTCAAAAGCTGAATCTTTGTCGTTTTCGTAAAACGGTAATAGCTTTCAGATGAATTTAACTCAATAAAATATATAGCGGTTGATAGGCGTTGAATATTCTAGTGCTAAACATCATTTGATAAGGAATCTTAATTCACGTATCGCATAAAGTTATTTCCACAAATCAGAGAGTAGGAAACTTTTCGAGTGATGCTCGTCCAAAATGACCAATTTGCTCGGATTTTGCCATTGGGACTTCTGTTGTGGGATCTTGGAGGTTGAGAGCCGCACATAAATTTAATGTTATCTTAACTCTGAAAGANTGATTTAATGTTATTTTAACTCTGAAAGAAATTCATAGTCGGCAAATTGTAGAGGATCGATGAATAATGTTAGAATTTTTAGCACTACAAATAGTTCCGTTTCAAGAGGTATCAGTGATTTTCGGAAGATGGTATTCAAAATTTTTAGCACCTCGTAGAGCCAGCGATCTCGGAATGACGCTGTGGGCTTCTCGAAGTTCGCGAACTTTTAATTCAATATAAATCGGGCTGGAATATGAATAATGACTTGAAACTAGATGAGGGCATGAAACGCACCTTAGAATTGGTGGATATACGTTCAACCGGAAATGTTGGGCTCCGGCCGATATCACAAACTCTCAAGAGTGATTTAATTCCATTGCAGCATACAGCTACGAGCGCTCCACCAAAGTTGGCAGTAAAGCAAGACAGTGAATACTTTCATTATCTACGAAATCAATGGGCTGAAGCATCAAGTCAGAAAAGTTCATCTGCGATGTTGAAACGATTCGGCCGAATGATTCATCTCGTGATTTGAGTGTGGACAATGAATACCGCCAGTGCTGTTATAGCTAATATGGCTTATGGTGTTGCAAATGTCATAAGCTAATATTTCATTAATTGAGGCTTTAAACTGAAGTGAGAAAATTGTCTCGAAACGCATTTATTTGTTGTTCCATTTTCCCCAAACTCTCTGAACATAACTTATAATTTGAAAACAATTAGATGAATGAACCGGAAGTGCTTCGAATTTAAAAAAGAAAACGGACCCTCATGGTTCATTTTTGAGGTAGTGATGAGGGAGGCGAAGGGAAATAGAGGGAAATGAGTAAGGCGAATGCACGATTCGTGTGATTCGGATAGTGGAAAAGATGGTCTTTGATCGTTTCAGAGAAAGATGAGCTGAAATTTTTATCTTTGATTTTGACCAATTCTCTCCATGTCTATCTCTAGGTACTTATTTCCTTTACTATCAGATTGATTAAGCATTATATAGCTTTCAAACATCGTACTCAAAATTTGAGCAAAAATAACCCCATGGGGGATTGTTGTATTATTCAAAAATATTGTCAAAAATATTTTCCAAGAAATCAACGCCATTAAATTACGATAGAATTTGTATTGTTGAAATGTAAAGCAAACAACTATTGCTAATTGTTCATTAAGCCGTATATTAATATTTTCTGACGATATTTAAATTGATTGAATCGAAATCATTTGTTAGCTTTCTGCTTGTGTTATCAATATCTTTTCGACTATTTCATTCATAGAAATTCGTAAAGATATCAACAATATCTGAAGAGAATTTGTGCATTTTCGATGTATTTCAAATATAAACTAATCAACTTACTATTCAATGTCTCTAAAATTCTTTAAAAAATCTCTCACTCTCATTGTCGATATCAACAAATAAGCGCTATCATCGAGCGATAATTCATCTAACCCTGCTGATATCGTATACATTCCGTAAACGTGACTCAATAATCGAAATTATGAATAAAAATTTTACGAATGACAATAGCTTCACAAAAATTAGCTTATGAGCTTTTACAGCTATAAATAGATTTAGCTTTAGCATATGTTTCAGCATAGAATTTAAATCTTTTTCTCGTATCCTCTTTCTCAAAAATATAACCGCAAAACTTTGTGGGATATTATTGTTGCAAAACTCTAGTGGAGAAGATAAAGAATTCTCTCTTGCAAACGAATAGCAATCATATAGAAAATTATTTTCCTTATTTATATCATTTCTCACCGAACGATGTCTCTAGCAGAAAGTAAATCAAGAATCTATAATTTATACTAAATGAATTCCTCAAATTGCCCCTTTATTCCCCTTTAGAAATGAATCCCCTTTGGAATTCATTAACACCTAAATGCAATATGACCATTATTAGTTGAGAAAAATGCACGATATCGGTCATGAATAGCTAAATCACATTCAAAATAATAATATAAATATTAATAAGAGGGTGAAGAGGAAGAAAGGGCTTATTCGCATGTTGCAAAAATAGCATTTCAGTAATTTGTAACCACAGGAAATTTGAGCGCCTCTTTAGACGGCGAAAAAAAAAGCAATCAAATACGATAAACTCAATTAAATTAATGAATACGAATTCGCAAATGTTTCAGCAGAAGTTGTTGCCGTGCAATTGTGTCGATAACGATTTCAGCTAGCTAAATAATTGCCTAAAGAGAACGAATCATTGCAGAATCCACGAAAAAAAAAATAATTGCAAATATACGAAATGCGCAGAAATAATGCTAAAATTGAAATAAGCAATGAACTCACCGAAATCCCTTAGTCGCTATATCACCTCTAATATACATCAGTTGCGATCACACAGAATTGTCAAAACTATTGCACAAATTGCAATGAAGAATTTTCACAATTTTACATTATAAAGCACTCAATTTTATTGCATTTTAAAGTTTTCCGACAGTTTCTTTCAACTTTTTGTTTTGTTGTCAACATCAATCGACTTCTGAGGTTATTTTTAACACTTCCGTGTTTAGTTTGAAATTTATTGCATAATTCTTCCACTTGAATTTGCTATACTGATGTTTGTGTTTTCATTTGTGATAAAATTTTTTTAATATTTTTATTATTTTCTTCGAGGAAATTGAGAAGATGAGAAAAAAAAACGAATTGAAATCTAAACGAATAAAAATATTTTATGACGGAAGGAGAAAATTTTTAGGAAAGGCGAGATTATTGATGAAGAATTAATTATCATAGAGAGTTGAAGGAGGAATTCTTTTGTAATTTCCTCAATTTTTTTTCTCCATCACTAAAGTTTTGAATTAATTTTCGCTGCATTAATCGACTTTATATTATGTTTTATTCATTCGAATATTTTTCAAATCCCTTCAATGTGAATCATAAATTCTATCATACTGTATAAATCTTTGGTCATCGAATTGTTTTTTATGTGGTTTATCTCACTGCATCTTACATGATCAATGAACACTTCTCATGGCATATAAATGATTGGATAGATGAATAAAATGAAGAATAAAACAAACGAGAGTATTAATTGCAACCACCTGCGCACATAGATTGATTGACACAGCCGGCTGTGCACACAAATCAACGAAATTAAACTCAAAGCAAATATTGTATAGATTCATTCTATTATAATGCTATGAATTTATACTTGATGAGTTTTAAAACATCAACCATTTAAATCAGTTTTTGTGATGACAGTGTGTGGTCGAGTATTTTTCGGTTTATTTCGATAGGAAATAATTTCGAATAAGTTCCCAGGACCATCGTAAGAGTTTCCAAGAGCATCATGGATCCATGTTATCTCGTTAGGGCCAACTGAAATCAGATAACATTTAGCCCGAAAAATCGCCTCTAATTTGATGTCCTGAGGCTTTCCAGCAGTCAGAAAACCTCTCACCTATCATCGATCTAAATTAGGTTATCGTCTGCGAATTTGCACTCCCATATAAAAACTAAGAAGGATGTTCTAGAGAAAGAATCAATAGATAGTGGTAGTGGGAGTGGGAGAGGATGAGAAGGGGAAAGGCTTCTCAAAAAATTTCCCGCAAACTTTTTTCCACTTCATCTAATGTATTTATTAGTCGTTAGCACTCAAAAAAAAGAATAGTATAAGAATAAAACTCGTTATTCATCTTCTACTGTCCTATCGTGTTAGCGACTAGTTTTGATATTTGAAAGTTTTTAAAAAGCAATTTGGGGCTTTCATTTAGCTATAAAATTATGCTAAAATAAATTACTCTCAGCGCATGATTTATGAATTATTTATAAGGGTAATGTAAATATTTATGTACTTTGTTGGTTAGAGTTAATTACTGAATGAGATCACCTAAGAAACAGGAATATTACCAAAAAACTTATTGTTATACTGCTGGTGCAAAAGCTTCCCAAACCAATTTCCGACAAATAAACACACAGCAGAACGGAAAAAAAGCCCAAAGAAACAGCGCTTCTGCATCGCTTCAATAACACCTGTTATAATATTATGATATCGATCGGACCCCTTTTAAGTACGCATAACTCCCTTTATTGAAGAGATTTTGGCCAGGTAATGAACGCAAGAATAGGCTGCAAATCGAAGGTGCATCTATCGAAAGGTGTTTGCAATGGGTAACTTTATTGGAGTGTCATAAAAAGAAGAGAGCTCCGAAGGTGACATACTAGCTAACAAGTTCCTTTTCAGTTTTCAGTACTTTTCTGCTTTACATCCGACTGGATTCTAGTTAAAACTGTGTGCTGTACAAGTTGGTTAAATCATAAGGCTAGAGGATGATAATGTTACAAAGATAAGAATTTGAAATCAAGAAATCATCGGTTTTTCTTTGCAAATGTGTTTACTAAGCTTATATGGTTCCTTCCTTACGCCAATTAAGCTTAAATGCTTCATCAACGAAGGAATCATTCAAGGGAGTGGCTAGAGATGAATGCTAAAATTTCATGCTTCATAGCTCACTCTGAAGTTTTTCTGTCACGTGAGAGGAAATTTATTTCCTCATTTTATACAAAATGAACTAACTTTAAGTTGAAGATTTGCAATGTTTTGCATATAGCGATGTTAGAGACTTTCGGTTTTGTCTAGGAATAGAAAATTGGATAGGATGACAATAATTCATAGAATTCACTTGAATAGATAATTCGTAGTCGGGAGCAGTGCATTGTTTCAGGAGCACTCTTTAACTGTTCTGCAAATATACATGAACATCCCATGACCTACTCATGATGTTTTGCAATCTAGAATTGGCTATAACAGTGATTCGAAATTAAGATTCGGGCGGGATGGAAACCAAGTGGGATGCAGAATCATGGTTCATGGATTGAACCATAGTCTGCCACCCTAACATCATGGCTGCTAACTTTTTAGATTCATTTCTAAACTTTCATATAAATATTGATCAGTTAGAAGAAGATTACTTCATTTTATTGCATTCTCCATTTTTAATTTTATCTTTCGCCTACTTCAACATTCGTTCAATTTTCCGACTAAAAAATTGTTTGCGATTCACAAAGACTAAATAAGTAGGAAAATTAAGATTAAAAATTGAGAAAGAAAACTCATTTGCAAATTCATTCGGAATTCTGCATTCAGATTAGAGATAGACGATGGAATTACCAATTTTTCGATGATGTCTCTTCACATTTCAAAATCATTGAGAATACATAATGACATCTCATGAGATGATAACACTGCAGTTTGGAGCGATTTGAAACATGCCATGTAGAAAATCCGCTGATGTGCCGGTAGAATCAACGTAAATATTCATTCACCAGATTTCATTATTCATTTTTGTTTATTTATATTCGTCGCTGGCCAAAATTCATAGCGCTAGAAAACACAGGAATAAAAACGTCGTATGAACATAAATGACTCCAAAAAAATATATCCCAAAAGTGTAGCAAAAAAATCAAAAGAGGGAATAAATATGAGTCTGGGCCATTTGTAAAGAATATGATGTTTATATATATATATATATATATATATATATATATATATATATGTATAAACGATATGATGCCTATATCAAAGGGTTTATCGCTGGTCGGATCCTCATTCGTGAAGGAAAGTCGGCGATTCATCATTCATATATTCTCTCATCGTTGTCTTCCTCCATGCAGCTGTTTTGCTCTCATTTTCTCTTTCCTTTCTTTGCTCCTTTCTAAAGTTCTGGTACTTTTATGAATCTATCCTTTGAANCGCACAGTTCATGAACGATCGGTTAACAACATTTAAACACCGCAAAAACACCGTCATAAATTTTTAAAAGCCCATAAAAGCAAAGCAAAGATGCGTTTTTTATTTTTTAACTGCAGTGATTAAGATAAAAATCAGAATTAGTTCCATGTTTGCTGAATTTTTATCATATCTTTCATCCCAAAATTCTTAATAATTGCCTTCTTTTCGCTTTAATATTTTTCAACAAAATTATTTCTTATGTAAAAAATTCAAAAACCGTGATTAATTTTCAATTAAAAAAAGTAATTAATCTAACAACTAAAAGGTGTGAAATTTGTTGCCTAAATTGTTCATTTCAGTGCTCTCGAAATGCGAATATAAGAAATATTATTTGAACAAAAGCAATAAAAAAAGAGCGAAATATCAACAAAGGAATCGTTCAAGCGAATATATTGCCGTTCCATAGTTTAATGCAATAGTGCTAGATACATCGAAATGAATTAACTGAAGTTTGACAACTGAAGGGATCGATGAGTTGACGATTTCGATAGGAAGCAGATTTCAGACTCATACTTTCGGGAACTATGCAAAACAGAGCATAATGCAGCATTTTTATCGAACAGAAGGTGATGCTCACATTGACGATGGGAGAAATAACAGATTGGACTATTTCTGAGGATGAAGTGACAGGGAGGTGGGCAGAATTTTACGATAGAGGATCACATTAGAATTGAACCGTTTTTGTGTTTCCGGGATTAAAACACTTGGATTTTAGTGTAATTTAATTGATATAAAGAGAGGATAGGGAGGCTGAAACGCTTTTGGAAATCCTCTTATTGTTTCGCAGCAGAAACTAAACGCAAGTAGAGTATTCTGAAACGGGTTCGGCGATAGGCAATAAAGGCATAGGTTATGGAAATAACGATAGCATCATCGTGGGCAATGTACACGTCGGGTCGAAGGTCACAAGCCTGATACTATCCTTGCTAATCGGCTCTCCAATTATTGCTTGATATCTTCCTGCGGTCTATTGATAATGCCTGATAAGAACAAAATGGCACTGTATGAAAATATTGTTGCTGTTTGCAGCTATTGTAAGAAAATAATAGTTGGTCACATGATCTACGTATTCTGCTTATCAGTCTTATCAGTACATCGTACCTATTCAGCGCCTGCGATTAATTTATCGTCTTTCTGGAGAAACAACTTTGCTTATCAGCCTTTAAAAAACACATTTGACTATGAGAGGATAAATCGAAAGCGTAGCAATTCCCACCGTGAATATTGACCGCACTTATATTTGTGATAGATATTGCACTTATTGCACATATGTAAATTATGTGTACTAAGAATTATAACCACAAATATGTCTAAAATGTTACCCTTGGGAAAAGCAATCCAGGAAATGGTATTCTCCTGGGAATAGTAATTTCAGCAAAATATGTGCTATAGCTAACTATAGGAAATCATCTTATATACTCATTTAAAAACAAAAAATTGCTCATAAGAGTATGCGACGCATCCATCCGAAACGTTTATGTACAGAATATGAATATGATGAGTGACGTCATCAAGGAGCAAAAATTATTGAAGGACGGATGAAATAGAATATGCAAAGAGTTTATCTTTTCCAATAATATTTTTAATAGAAAAAATTCTAGCCCTTCTCATATGCATTTGCCTCGCGATGTATCAAATAATTCAAACTCCTGAGTTTTCAAAGTTCGAATCCCGAAGGGTTGTGCTCATATTCAAATCTAATGGTTTAATCTTTCGTGCTCGAATCGACGTCGATCCATCATATTTCAAAGAAATAATAAATATTTAACAACGAATGTATTTTATTTCAATCCAATTTTAATTCCACATCGATAGATTAATAAAAGAAATAAGCGATTATGGAAGATTTGTTGATAAGATCTAATTAATTAAAATATGAATGCACTATTCAGCAGTTGTTTTTTTTGTTTCAGCGGTCATGTGCGATATTGGTTGAACAGGTAAATAGATATTATAAGGATGGATGGTCAGGTAAATGAATATCATACTGATGATTGGTCAGGTAAACGATGATTATAATGGCGTCCTGCCAAACACCTCTGATTGCTCTTCACAAACTTATTAGTGCAAACTTTAATTAGCGCTTCTTTTGGGCTTTTTTTTTTCAAATGCAAATATTTTACTCAATCTGAATCAAAATCGAAATTAAATTAAAACAAAAAACGCCTTCAATCGACCAAGATGAAGAGAGACATTGTGCACACGTTGATCCCCTAGGGGATGTGGGAATGTGCGAGACAATAATGAAGAATTAAAATCGAAATGCCCTCAACGAATTTCAGTACAAGGGAGGGTTTGAGTTCATGAAAAGAGTCGCAATCGATTGGTCTTATCGCATTTCACTTGACAGTTGTTTGCAACACACAAGTTTTCAATATTATTTATTCATCTTACAACCTAAAAACATGTTTTTTAAAGAATAAAATTTTTCAAATATACAAGTGAATTTTAAAAGCTTTATGGTTTCACATATTCAAAGCATCCATATGGCACATATGAAAGCAGAGATTACTTCGATTACTAATCTGGTTCGACCATTTGGTCGATGCCATTCATCGAACATTCCTTCATCAAGAAAAATCCGCTTTAAAGAATAAGACTAAGACTGATATAAATGGGAAACGAATAAAGGAAGTAATTAGCACAAGTTCGCATCGCATTAAGATCACATCAAATTATTATTGCGAAGATATCGATGCGTTAAAACCTTATTTCCTATAAAGCCAATTATTTTCAAAACTAGGCAAAAGCTAGACCCGCTTTTAATGATAGCACAGCTGATAGAATCTAACTAATGGATAATTGGCTCCATTATCCAGATAATTTGATAATCACTGCAAAAGTCATAAGCACATTGTTTCCATAATTTTAAAAAAATTGGCCAATTCTAAATATCCCCACCTGAACATTTTAGTAAATTCATAGGAAATAGTGCAACAAAAAAAAAATGAGCCAAGTATAATTTAAATATTGAAATTAATAGGATAATATTGAGTAATATTTTAGTTGTAAGTGATCATGCTTCATTTCTATTCGGCTTAAGTGCTTCGGTGAGTGCTTGATCATGAACGTCTCGTTGAAGCGTATCGAATAGTGCACAACGTTTTGGACTTAATACAAAACTTGCTAAACATTGTAGGATGAGCATCTCCAATGTTGTCAAGAAGCAATTCCAAACTGAAAGAAACTCATTCAATTATTACAACAAATAAATCGAATGAAAAAAATTTAAATATTTAAAATAAACTGATTTAATTAATTTTCTAATCAATTCTAAAATATCAAAATTTCTCTTAATTATGAAAGGATAATTTAATTTCAGGAATGTGATATAATAATAGCTTGGGTGATCGAAACAAATGCTTATGTAAACATTCAAAAATAATCGCAAAAGCAAAAATTTGTTTTATACTTTTTTGTAATTTCGCATTTTTTTAGCCTCATTAAGAATATAATAATGAATTTTGTAGGGTATGGCATCCTTCAGAGAATTAATCATTTCCATCGATGATCTATTGAAATAATCACTAATATAGTTCACTATAGCATAATAATCACAATCTAATCAGAAAAGGATTGTGAAAAATTGATTGCAGAAAAAATTGCATAAACTTTTTTCTCCGGTTCGTTTTTCATTTAATTATTATCGGTTTATAAAAAAATAAAACAATCTTTTACGAGAGATCTAAAAAGTTGGCTAGGTGGAATAAATTCTGTTGGCAAAATTAAGTATATTATCATTATTTCTTTGAAAAATAACAATGTAAATTATTTTGATTAGCAATTATGCAAAAGCACATATCACACCAACTTCTGTGATGCTTTTTGCGGTATTTATTAATGTTATTGACCTATTGCACAATGGAAAATCATATGAGAAACTTCACAACATCTTTGAAATTGTTCTGCTGCTCTTTGCATATCAAATGCTAACGAAGTAGATGAGTAGAATCAAAGAAATTTCAAGAAGTGATATATTATGGTATTTTTGGAGCTTCAGTAGGTGCACGCAGACACACGGACACACGGACAAACTGATGCACAGCCGTAAGCAAACTAAACGTGATAGCATTTGTACCGATACGACGGTCGATCTTAAGCATCGTTTAGCTGCAATCTGTATCAAATTTGAACAAATTTGCCATCGCAAATATAAAACAAACTCACAATACGAAAGTGTATATGGCCTTTCAGCAGATGCGAAAAGAAAATATCGCCCGACAACAACGAAAATCTCTCGTTGTAGTGTTAAAATTATTTGTGTTACATTGACAAAAAGAAAGATAGGAAAGAATTGATATGGACGTAATTTCTCCTGAAATTAAAAACAGGTCACTGAAAAGTGCATTATGTTTTACATCATAAAGGCTCAGATTCATTGAAATAGGCGCTAGCTAATGTAAACAGGCAAGTCGTATAACACCAGCGACGCATACATTCTTTGAAGAGGTTGCTTATATGACGGTCGATAATTTATCATGGCCATTATTGGTGTATAAGCGATGGAAAGCATTTAACTGGTATGCTTAATTAGTAATATTTTTTACAAATTTCTTAAAATTCGTACACTAGTATGCCGCATGACGACCTGAATTTAATCCAGTTCGATTGCATATGAATTGATTCCATTCAATTCAATTCATAACAACAAATTAGCAATTCGACGAAGTTAGAATAATTATTTATGGATGCAAATATCGATAGCAAATGCAAACCTTTCCCAAATGCATTAAAATAAAACAACCATATAAAGCGAGAAGACAAGATATATCTTGAATAATCTCGAGTATTAATTTACTTCTGAAATATGCCAAGAATAAGTGAAAAGTTCGGCTAGAAGCTTACAACAAGCTTCTACCTAGAAATCAAATTTTAGGTCATTTCAGGTCACATTTCTCAATCGTTTCAACGTCTTGTTTTCAATCGAATAGATTAATTTTGATATATTCTGATGTATCAGATTACTTCGGCACCACATCATTCTATGTAAAAGTGCATTCGACATTTGTCAAAGGCAATAGGAAACATGGACTGGAAATAGAACAATGCCGTTACGCAATTCCGAAATCTTTCACCAACGCATACAATCGAATCCTTGAAAAAACCGTTGAAAAGGGGAATCACAAATCGTTAACTGAATACATTTGAAGCTTAAAAGGACATTTCCGCACATTCTAACACTATCACAATTTTAAGACACAGTGATTAAATAGATGCGCAGCTATGAGCTATACATATGGTTCTCGTTGGTGCCATAAGTGACTCTCTCATAATTATTGTTAACTATTTTGTCTTAACCTATTACTGCGTTTGCCTCACCTCGGGTCTTTCCTTCTCATATACGAGGTTGAACAGCTAAAGCGAATAAAGTTCAAAAAGTCCGCCGGAAGAGAGGCAACGAAGAGAAAGGCATCATGCCATTCGACCCTGGCAAAATTATTTCCTGCCTGTGATGACTGTCAACAAAAGTAGATCAAAGTCACTCACATGTCGTACGATGCCTGTTCCAAGAATAAGACAATATTGAGGATCTCGAGAGTAATCCTCACAACAGGGGACTGAAGAACTAGACGTTCGATTCTTCGTAAATTTTCCCTAAACGTTTACAAATAATTAAATAATAATTAATTAATTTCTTGAAGCACTTTAATTTTTTCTGAATTCCATACTCGATATATATTCGATACTCAATTACTATACTTGCAGACATCATTTCCGGATTCAATATTGATACTCCAACAATGAAATTGCGATCTAAAGAAATTCAGTTCGAGTCAACGATAGAAAGATATTCTTCACTCCAAGAAGAGTTGTTTCCACCTCTATGAAGAGTTGTTCGAGTGCGCATCTCTTGTATGATTTTATGGCATTGTGGACAATAGCTCTACATCACCTATGACATCTTCTTCCATCCTATATAAATTTAATAATATTAGTATCGGTAATTGTTTGGTGACGTCATGCTTTTCATTGTTCATCGAAATATTTCTAACATTCATTTTTACTACAATACTCTTCGATTCGTTCCCATCGCTGAATGAAACCACCGGAAACGACTCGCATTTGCATTGAATTAATATCGCAATTATTGTGTTTATGTCCTTTATTAATGCATTTGAAATTAATGACGTCATCCACCAACTCATTCAAAATTGCTCTTTTAGATGGACAACCGAATCTCTCGTTGATCAGCAAAGATCTCGGTCTATCGACTAATGGCGTCGAACATCCTCTGACGACTAATGCTCATATATATATATAGACACGTTTGTTTATTCTGTCGTGTGGTCTTTCCAATCAGCGATGTGAAGTGCTTTTTGTAGTTTCTAGGGAGATCATAAATTGAAAAAATATTGGCAGCATTCCAATTTATTCGTAAAAAAAAAAAATTAAACTAAAATGCTCAATAAAACTCACTCAGTGGATTTGATCTTTGGTAGATATGGACAGCAACAACAAAATGGCAATGATTGAAGTGATATATTCTGCTCCCAATCCATTAAAAATTCCGATAATGCAGCTCGATTGCCGAAAAGATCACGCATTAATGCAACCACTATAAAGAGACATACCATGAGATACCTGAAAGGTGAATAATTAAAAAATTTTTTGCCATTTTCGGAGAAAATACTCTATATTTTCTCTGGAATTTCAAAGATTTTCAATCGCTATTTTCCAGAAAACATCACATTTCCAGAATTTTCACATTCTATCACAAACGAGAAAAAAAGCATTCATTGACGCATCAGTGTGTTGTAATAATTGCAACTTTGACGTTAAATGAACAACATTCTGCGATTGCTCTTNAGTTGAATGAATAACATTCTGCGATTGCTCTTGATAATGAACATAATAGTTGCATTATTATAGATATAAGTATACTAAATAAGATGATGATTGAATCTCATATCATTTCTTTGTTTATCATTATTATCTGTTGAATTTTTAATTGACGAAAAAAAAATTGAGAAAATTAAATGGGCAATGAACCAACGTTGTGCAAACAGTAAACATAAAGCGTGCCGAACGAGGCATATACATTCCTAACATTGTGCATAGTGATATCATCTGAAATTTTATTGTGATTAAAGTGATTAGAAATTCACTCGCATTATTAGCTTATCAAGAAACAGTGGCAAACATTTTTTTTTTTATTTGCTTGGGAATGAAAGTGAGGAAACAAAAGCAGAATCCTTATCAGAATCTTGGAAAAGCTTTTTGGATGGGAGGAGGGGGAGGAGGGGGTAGAGGAGAGGAGGTCCTTTCTAATTTTGAAACTGTTTATGATAAGTTACATAATATATTAAATTTCCATACTCGGAAACCTTGCTGGTAATACACCAAAATAAAACCTGTAACTAATAAATCAATTATATGAGGAAGTGTAATCGATGAAAAGAATCAATTTTCAAGCCTTCCAGAGAGGACATTTAAATTCTGAATAGAAACATAAAAAATTGCTCCATCTCTAATCAAGCTTAGCAAATGGATAAGAGAGGTCTGCGAAAATCTTTTTTGGTGCAACTCTCCAATTTCCGTATGATTATTTCCTTCACACTTTCATGAGAAAATACGAAAAAGCAACATCAGACAATGCGAATAAATGACGTCAAAGAAGAAGCAATATGTCGGCAGCTATGCAGAGAATCGATAGAATACTTCCGGTCAAAAAAAAAATTAATTATTCAAAGAGTAAACCAACCGGAAACAATAATGCTAAATAATACAAATCACTTTGTACACATCCACTGCGAACATAACAATGAATGTGATATAAATGCATAAATCCAAATATAACTACAATAAGAGTGGATATCGTTGATAACGATAGTGCGACAGCTTGTTCAGCGCTGATTTCTAAAATATAATTAAGTCTAAAAGAAGTGAGATTAATTGAGAAGAATTAATGAAATTTGAAATAAAATGTATAAATTTTGGAGCCCTGAACGCCCAAAATGATGACGACTCCGAGTCTATCGACTATCCGTGAATTTCGCTCCGAATCAGTCGGACGCTCCCAAGTTGCATTGAACTCGAGTGCTTTTGAATGCAATAAGCGAAGCAGCAATAATTACCCTGAAGCCAGTCGTAAGCATCAGGCGGAAGTTTCGATATGTCGATGAGTGTTCGAGTTGTTATTTGCGGAAAATCACTTGAATTCGCTTCCATCTATAAATATAAAAGTCATTGTCGAATTTAAAATTATTATACATAGAAGAATATAAAATTATTATACATAGAAGAATATAAACCTCTAAGATCTTCGATGAAAATAATATCCGCATAATTGCGTCATCTATCAGTATTTAAATAGAATGATATGAATTCATTGAAGAAAACAATTGACCAGCACCGATAGTAATATGTAACAATATTATATGATATAGAATATAGGCTAATAAAAAATGTTTTCTTTTTATTAAATAAACAAAATATGACCGATGGAGCATATACGATGAAAAAAGGTACTCACTGATAGGATTGGAGAATAAATGAGCAGTTGGCGCCGCAGGAAAGCAGCTGAAAAATTGATTGAGTTGTTTGTTGATGAAGCAATCAATCGACAATCATTAGTCGATAGCGAAAAGATTCACCTGAAGTGATTACCTTATGCCAGTCAATAGTTGATCAATTGGATACATGGCTAAGTGGAGAATGGTGCTGCTCACAAAAACATATGGCTTGAGATCTATTACCACATCAAAAGAATATTTAAAAAACTGCCCTTCCCTCCCTCCCCCCCCCCTCCCCCCCACCTCTCCCTTCACCAGCCGCCTCTATCTGACTACTAAGAGAGAACTCGTATTGGAGAAATTTAGCAATGCAGCATTTTATAGGCTGTATCTGATCTGATGGAGCGAGTGCTGCAATGGAAATGAAATAGTAGAATGCACGATACATGTATATATGAAATTGCTTGATAGTAATAAAAAAAATTGAAGGCTTGTGATGCAACGATGTGTGGCTGAAGAACCATAGCTAATTATCGGCCTCAATGCTGTTCTAGCACTACCATAGGAAAATATATGGTGATAAAAACGAAAAAAACCTAAAGAAGATAAAAGAATTTCAAAATTATTTCAACTGAAACGATTGTGGTTATCGTCTACTGAGATTGAATTTTTGAGTCGATGAGAGCAGAGAGGAATGAAATTGCTGGAAAATGAAAGGGTGGAGGAATGACGATAATGCTAAGTCCGCATCATTTTCGATGTTAAGCTAACCGATCGAACGAACACAAAGCTGTTTAACGCGAATAATTCCGACAAATTCCAATTGCAAACAATTCACTCATTGATGTTTGCTAATTCGTTTTCTTCATATACTCATCATAGTAGAGTGCTGTCTAGGTAAACTTATGTGCGGCTGCGTAATCCGTGCAAGCGTACGTGTGTCTGTGTACCTTTGTGTGCAATAAATTCCACTTCCGAATCGCAAAAGCAACACGACGAATTTCGTTGGGGATATTTAGCACTCCAAGCGAATGTTCCATTTCTAATGTTATGTTTTCTTTCAGATATTGGCATTTTAATGCGGCAAAAAACTTGTAAGTCAGCTTTCTCCTAGAGGTGGAAGAGCATTTTGGGGATTCATCCAGCGAATTGGTCTAACATGTCGAAGTTTTCGATGTCGCATATCACATGATAGTTTTGTGCAGATTTAAAGCTTATCGGATACCGAGTTCGATACTGAAGTGACCACAATAATTCTTTCTAATTCGTTCAATTNNNGTTGACAAATTCTGTGAACGTGGTTGAGATTGTGGCAGTCAAGCATGTCTCATAAAAAGTGCCGCATATTTTATGTAAATTTTTCACTCGAATGTTCTCTGCGATTATTTAGCTTGGTTTTATTATCAGCTTAGGATCGGATCCGGGAACTCGGTGGAAAATCAGTCTCAAAATACAATGAAGTTTGCATTGTTCTGGCTGTTGAAGACTGCAAATTGCAGTCTGCAAGCATTTCCGCACAGATGTCTTAAGCATCCTAATCTCCTGTCCAGCTATTCCGGAATAATGCACTCAGGTGTGGTCACCTCTTCTTGTTTTTTGGAAGTAAAAATTAGTGTAAACTTTAAAAAATACTTCATTGGCGTGAGGTTTTATACGGTTTTCCTCAGATGTTTCTCTTCTGATCGTTAGATTCGTTAAAAGATTTATGACACAAGACCATGGATGATCCCCGATGGTGAAATTTGGTCTTATTTAATACCCCAAAAACCGTGAGGTGCTTGTGCCACATTCTATCCAAAAAAGTTATATCGTTTGCTGAGTAAAGCAAGATAAGGTAAGATCCCACAAGTATCCCCCATTGGTTTGCAAAATGTGCTCCACAAATATGGTCCGTCATAGTTTTTCATTCCGCAACCTTTCGTATTCGGAAGGGTCTCCTTCAGAGGATAGTTAAAGCCCAAAACGTTTAATATTTGAGACGTGCCGCAATTCATCTGACGTGAAGGTCCTTTTTAGTTTTGTTTATCGAAAAATGTGTGCATCAACCCCCCACCCCCCTTCCGTTCGTATTTTATATCTCATATCCGTTCATTTTTCATCTTTCTGGTTTATGCTCAGTATTTCTTTCTGTATTTATGTGGAAATAAATGCTTCACATATGCACGAATTTGTGCACATGTGAAGTCCTATTGGTGTGTATCCGATTGTTATGTGTAGTTTTCTTATTTGTGTGAATCAAGACTACTGAATTCAATTCGATCTAGCATGGAAGGAGGTGGAGGGGGTTGGTGAGGGGGG
>JAARMF010001846.1:9704-33830 GCA_022844705.1 Toxascaris leonina
GGGGGGTGTGAACTTGAGCACGTAGTGCATTATGTTCGTATTGGGCAGTGCCATGTGTGCTCATTGATAAAGTCAAAAAGTTAGAGTAGCCGTCCTTTATAAGCAGGGTTTAACGCGCTTTGAGATTTTGGGCTGTCTACTGCAGAGGATGCACTGATCGAGTAGTTGTTGTGGGAAATTCCTGAAAAACTCGGCGAAGTGAGTACAGTAGATTCGCTTGTCGTGTCATAGAACATGGAGACTGTTGACTCGCATTCGTGGATTCTGATCCCACCGACTTGCAAACATTTCTGTTGATTGTTTTAAACTCGCACTAAGTGAGTAGCATGTTTTTGGACTTGGGAAATATTTGTTTGCAGTGAGAGCGTGCGTTTATCGTATGAACAGGAGTTGCGTCAGCCGTTGTAAGTACTGTCAGAATTGCAACAGGATAACGTGACTCTACCTTATTCTTCCTCACATCGGCCGTCATGGTCATCACTGTGAATTAATTCTTCGGTTCAGCACTAACAGTCGGAATCGCCGAGTGCTATATCGCTCGGTGTTCAGCCGTATTGTTTCTTTGTTTGTTGGTTTTGTTGTTGTGTTTTCTTTATTTCCCTCATTTTATTCTTGCCTGAGCTACTTGAATTGTTACCGTGTGCATCTTCTCAATTCCAGAAGTGCTTTTAGACGATTGTCGGATGCCCTACCGAGTGTGAGTTGAAATTTGGTTCTGAACTTTTCAGTTATCGATCTTGACAGAATGTAATCATCGTAATGAATTTATCGACCAAGCGCCGGCAATCCCCAGTAAATAAACTGTTGACGCCATTCCTAGCAACTGGCTAACCGTTTTAAAAGAAACTTAATGGACGCTTCGCGGACAGTAAATTTGAAAGACTCATCACCTGTAGTATAACTGCTGCTCTCTTCACTCTGTAGAGGAATAATTTTGTTGTGTACGGTGAAACGAGTTGTGTTGGCAGTTCCTCATCGTGTTTACACAGTTTTATCTCAGTTCAAATGTTTTATTCTGGTGATTCATTTGTTTTTATATTGCATATATTGTGAATTTACGCTGATGAAATATTGATGACACAACGGTTGGCATGTTTCCGATTGTTTTGTTTTTTTTAATATCTGTGTACTTGCTCGGCGAAGATCGCATATGAGCTACGCTAGTTGGTGAAACGATCTGGTTGCTGCGGAGCGTACGTACTAGCATATTTTTTCTTTCCATGTAACAGTTTTTCTTTCGATTATTGCTTATTTTTGTAATACTAGTAGTTAACGTGATCGTCGAAGGAATTGTGATGAAGTAAATCAGGTAGTCGAGACAATCGGTAATAGTTGGGTAAGTGGCAATTGAATATCGCTGAGAGACGATGGGACCGGAAGAATGTCTTTGGAAATTTCTTTAGCAGCACAATACGTCACGAAGAGAATAAGTGTTGTTTTTATTGCAATATGAAAATGAAGTAAAAGTTGTTAGAATTATTGAGAGCAGCTATGTTGTTCAGCGGATCTCATGCTTTTATGCGTTGTCTTCGCATCTCTCATTTGTTCTCAGTGAATCCTTTTATTCAGTGTGCCGCCGTTCTTTTTTAATTTTCATACATTCTCATTCTAAATACTTCATTGGTTTTCCTTGTGAAATGTGAAAATGCAATTTTTTCAAATGTTTTACTCACGTATACAATTCGACAAGAGAGTTTATAAAACAGTAAGAAAACATAGAAATGCGTCATACATTTCCCGTCTTTCCCTTCCGTTCAACACACCCACAGTTGCGAAAGTTGGAGCTTTTGGTTTTTCTGCTTTTTTGTCCTCGATGCGGTGCTCATCGATGCTAGTTTCGTGCAGTGATAGTATAACTTGAGTTGATAAGACTAAAAAGATGCAGTGACGTTTTTTTTTTTTGGGAAGGCGAGCTACAAATGGCCGAGTAACTGAGCGGAATTGCTCAGCAAAAGAAATACGAGCGACTGGAGGCAGCGGACGCGACCAACCCACAAGGACGCAATTTGTGTAGAGAAATCATTCCACTAACCAACAGTTACACTAGCACATTTTTCAATAGTATAACGAGATTTCTGGGGAACTCAGTATGTTAGTTAGCTAGGCTAGTTCCCTATAGGGAGAGGGAGATCCCGCTCGCATCCGTGATGTTTCGTAGAGATCAAGAAATTTGTGTGGCTTCGGTCTGGGATGTTTCGTTCATCGACGAGACACTAGAGGTTTCGATGTTTTGCAGCCAAGCGTTGACTGTCAAATTTGTAAGCTGCTTCGGTGCAAGGCACTCGCATGTTGTTCGTTGCCAGCAGTGTGCGGGTTCACTTGGCGTCGCAGTTGTTGACTTATCGTTATGCGTGGCACTGCCGAGATCTTAATTCAGCACATCAGTGATCGATACAGTGGGGAGCTTCTCCTCGTTTCGCTGAAGACGGGCCAACTTCAAAAGTTTTTTGAATGGGCTGGTAGTAGGGTTGGCACCTGCGCGACATTTACGCCACAAAGTATTTGTCACTTTGGTAAATTATTGTTGATTCTCATAAGTGGAACAACATCTGCTTTGCATCTCAGCCAACCTAGTTTTGGTCACCGGAGGTTATCTTCGTCACAGTTACTTTTGTAGATCTGTTTTCCCAATTTTCTATGGTTGAGGGCCCATTTGTATGACGTCAGGAACTATTCTTTAGTGTGCCTACAGGTATCTTCACATTTGTTGCACACCAAGTTCTCGGATAAATGCGTTCGAGATGCAGGTGACGCTAACGTCGCTTGCACTCGCCTTGAAAAATGTTTGGTTTTGTTTTGCTGAGTCTAACCTGAGTAGCCGGGGATAACCTTTTTAGGGAAGTTTATCTTCGTTATTCCAACTTTCCCAAGCCTCAAAACCTCAAAACATTGGCAAAGCGAAAGCGCATCAGAATGGAAAAACTGATAGAAATTAATGTCTAGCAAGATACTTAGGTGAATAGGATAGTAGCAGCTAACGTTTAATGAAATCGACATCAGCTGCTACTATCCTATTCAACAGATGCACCGTGGCTATTCAAATATTCGAAAAAATGAAAATTGTGAAGAAATAATGATGGAATGGAAAAGAAGCTGAAAAATTATAGCAATGCGTTATCCGACATAGAATATACTAGATAGGTTAAATTGGTGCCATGCTGTTTTTATTTGGCGCCAACGCGTCTGTAAATTGCATTTGATGATGTCATTCCCGTGTGTTTGCGGCGACGCTAGACGTCCTATTGAGATGCATCATGTCTGTCTGTGTCTGACCGAGGAATAAGCTAGGTGAATCAAGTTTGGTTGACGTAGTTCACAATTCGGGTGTAACCTACTCGCGTCATTCATTTGAACTTCAAACGGTTTGCCGTACACGGACCTTGAGTACTGCGCTTAAAAATTTGCGTTTATAAACGGCCATTCGCATCGTTTACCTTCGAAAGGTATCCATTTGAATACGGATGCATTATTGCGCGTGTTCATATTGCCTACTCATCTTTTATGGAGTTCGTTATTCTGGTTTATGACGGTGTAAAGGATGGATTCGAAGTAGCTGGGCCAGTACGCTTTTCCACTTTTCATCACACAGCTTTAGTTGCAAAAACAAATAATGTAAATAAATAAAATTTCTATTGATTGAGAGGTAATATTGATTCCTAAGTCACAATGGTATTGAAACTTTCTTCCAACATTACTCTCCAGCACATAGTTACGCGACGCATCAATGCTGGTAAAAAGAGTGAAGAAATTAAATGAAGTCACCTGGGAGACTCTTTACGGTACGTATGATTGGCGAGCAACCTGCGCATGGTAATGTTGGCAGTGAGGTTTGCGATGCAGTCTTTACGTCAATCTCCCGCGCTTCGCTCTAGAATAACATCTTATTTATTACGTGCATTTCACTATTATATTACTGAGTTTGTTACTGAACATAATATTACTGAGAAAGAGTGCCAAGCAATGTGCGTTTTGCAATTCCTCGTAGGTAAATTAGCTGTTCACTTGCATCGTTAAAATTTCAAAATAATATTATATATATATATATATATATCAGCTCCTACTTAATGACCTGCATCATTTTTAATAGGGAAAGCTATTGCTCGAAAAGTGTGATGTAAACGGGCATTCATTTCGATTTTGAATTGAATGAAGAAATGGTTTCAATAAATGATCAATTTAAAACGGCGCAAACGCGAACCGAAACAGTAACTGAAGCTACCCAATCTGTACTTCGCCAAATGGCATTTTAACAAAATGCTTCATCAGAAGCTGAAGGTTTCTAAACAAGTTTGAGTTACTCTAGGAAGATCGACGGCTGACGTTTACTGATGTTTTAGCAATGATTTTAGAATTGATGCGAAAAAATCGGCAACAAGGGAACGTGAAAAGCAAGCAGTTCCTTCAAAACCATAGCTTAATTATTGAAAATTCTGAACTATTGACGTACTAAGAGTTCCAATGGTAATTTGAATTGATCCATGCCAACTTTTAAATTCTTTACGACATTTTGTTAAATAGCGAACCGTTTAGAGCATTAAAAAGATGCTTGCTAAATTTTAAGGCTATTGGGAAATGCTACGACATCCTCTGAAGCGTCCACTATTTTCTCGCAAATCGATCATAGATTTCAAATTTCAGAAGTTTAACGGGGAAAAAGAATTCGATTCACATTCAGAGAATCTCGGAACGTACTGTTCTGAGTATAAAACATGAAGTACAATGTTGTGTGCAGGTCAAAACTTCCCACATAATGTGACAATAAATAACGATGTATTTATCATCTCGGAATGTAGAGCTATTCTTTGAGAAGTTAAACAGTGTTGCTTAGGGGTGTATTTCGAGTTAAAATGTACTCACAACGCACTCAGTGTTAATGCTTCAAGAGCACTCATTCCAGTAATTATCGAATATATTACTTGACAATAGAAATGCCATAAAAAAGCGAAATCTTTTGATGCCTATTCCAATGTTGAGAAGAGAATTCTATATAAATAAAATGAAGAGGCACTGAAGACAATCCACAGATGTTCAATGAATAATCCTATCAAGAAAGCCGAAGTGGCAGGTTTTCAAGGTTACAATTGCGGAATGAAGCTTTTGCGGATTTAATTCCCATATACTAGCGACAAGAGTTTTCATTTCCCCTAAGAAAAGGAGAAAATCGATGTTTAAGCAATTGCAGAGATGAGTTCTTCAACCTTAGAGATGTCGTTAAATATCGAATTGCACACTATCTGCAACTATTAATACTTAAAGGGCTATGATGTATAAGAAGGCGTGTAACACTTTCATCTTATATTTGCTTCATCATCTCTTCGAATTTAACGCTGATTTATGCAAAAAAGACTCAGCTGTTTTCTCCACACATTTCATCGTGTGGACAGTATTCATGGCAGCTCATTTCGTGAATAATACCGGTGTCTTTATAACCACTTATCTAAAATATCGAGCATAAGCTGCCTAACCGAACGTATGGTGGGGCCTGACGATCAGTTTCGAACACTCGATCAAAAGCTCGCCTGTTTGTCACAGCAACGAAGGCCTACTTCCAAATCAAGGAAGTGGTGCTATGCTCGTGCACTTGCGGCATTCGGTTTCAAAGAAGCACTCCGATCGTTTCAGCGAAATTAGCATGTGACGCAATAATTATATTTTGCGCACCAACGAAGATGTATGCGCGTGTGTGTGCGTCTTTGTGCGTGCATATATGTGTGTGTCTGTAGATATGCGCTCGCGCGTACGTGTATTCATGTGTATGTGGTGCGTGTATGTCGGTGTGTATATCATTGGAATGAGTTACGTGATTTTTTTAGTGGAGTTGTGACTGAATGGTTAACAAACGCATAGGAAGAAACGAAACCTGTAGGTGAACATGAAGGGACCACAACGACGAAAGTAGACTCGGTTGTGAGGCCGCCGACCCAATGTGAAGCAGCTCCATACTCGGATGCCCCACATTGATTTTGTCTCTTGGCGCGGCGCACTTTCTCGTCACCGCTCAACCTCGTCGATTTTCACGTCGCATCGCGCAAATGAGCTTTTAGAAAGTCTGAGGGAGCAACTATCCACAATTTCCACTTATGGCGAGCTAGCTAACCAATAGGCATTCTCTTAATATTGCTTCGTTGTGGACAGCTTTCACTTCATCTTCTTATCTTATGAAGCTACGGAGCTTGCAACCACCTACACTCCCGTCTTTCATTCTTATCAGCTGAATGTAGAAGTGATTAAAAGTGACTTACAGCAGTCCGCTTAGCAAAGCACTTCGTCTGCAACAGTGCGAAAAGCCTGCGAAAAATGTGCTCGAAAGTGATGACTACTTGACCCGTAGGCCTTCGACTTGGAAACAGTTTAGGGGCATATATCGACGCATAATTACCAATAAATTATCTCATTTTACGTTTCATGACCGCAGTTGAAGTAGTTGTCGTTTTAAACGCAATGAATATCATAAAGCAGCAAGTTTAAGCAAGGAGAAGAGGTGCTAGATTCATATTTACAGAACATAGCTAGAACTTTATATTCTTTGAAGAACGCTGGATCAGATAAGTGGCGACATTTTAGTTTGACTTGAATCTCTTTATGCAATCAAACTGTTCCACATTCGAGTCCTTTACCTATATGGATGTGTTATCCCTCCGAATAAACTCGGCAAGCGCTATTGAGCGGGTGGATTTTGTTCTTATTCGCAACTTTTACTCTTATTTGTTGTTTATACTCACAGTTTTCATTTGTTCTTTATCTCTTTGTTATTCATACCACACACAGATACTGGTAGATCTCCATGGGCTGATTAAGGAAGATCGAACTGTCAACCATCACATTCCCTGGTTTCTCTATGTCTTTTTTTATCTTTGGGAGTAGTTTGTTTGCGAATAATCCGCACGGTCTGGCGGAGAGGAAGAGTATCTAGAAGACTACACACGGTATTGGCATGCAGGAGCTGCAATCAACTGCTGCAAACACGCTTCAACGTGTCCAGAAATACGTAGATGTCAATGCAGACCATTTCCCACACCTCCTATATAACAGATGAAGAAAATTCGTTCGATCACTGAAATGCCCTGAGCATAGTCGAAAACGACTGCTTTTGCCCATTCAATCCCGTTTGATAGCGCTGCCAAAGTCAGCCATCTATTTTACACCAAGCATTAATATAGGTATTCCACTTTTTATTTCATACCACACTGGCTCCTTCGGCACGCTTTCTCACTCGTTTGCACTTCATTTCTAAATTCGACGCACACTACCATCTCACCTTTATGGCGGAACCCTCATTCCATTCTATACACAATGGCTGCATTCATGCACTCGTTAATCTCTAATTTGGCACCACTCATACATACCCACCATCTTGCTGGTCATCACCACAGTGTTTAAAGTAATATGGAGCATATTGCACAACTGTGCTTCCGATGCGAGCTCATGATAAGGCAGTATTAGGTAGCAGTTCTTCAAGTAATTCAGTGCAATAGATTTTCAGTTAGAGGAGACCGAGGGGAAGAGAGAGGTAAAATTCCGTTTTTCTTCTGCTAAACAAGCTGCAGAGGTGGGGAGTGTAGGTCTAACATCTTTTCTTTCTTGCAGTCCGCAGTAAGCTGCAAAGAAAAATAGCTTCCTGCTGCTCAGCGTCTCTAAAATGCGCCGATGAGGCGGCATTTCAGATCTTGCAATACGCGAAGAGAGCTTGTCACTTTGGACATCTACGACTCCCAGGCATTGGAAACTCAGTCGAGTCCCAGGCATTGAAAAAATCTGAAGGGCTTTGCACAAGGAATGGTTTCGGTGGGGAGAAGTGTGGAAAGCAGATTCTCATGTGATTCACAAATTTGACGATGGAAGCCAAAACGTTGCTAATCATAGAAGGAAATCTGAAATGACATGCTGAAAGTTTTTAATTAAGGTCGTTGCGGGTTTTTAAAACTGCTAGTATCATCCAAAGATGCTTTTGACTTGCTGTCTGCCTGCTTACAGCAGTGGCCTTTTTCCATCATTTTGATACTTCTAGGTTCATTGCTCGCGTTGGGTTTGTATTTTGCAGTTAAGGAGACTCCGACCGTCAGAGTCAAAATCAAATTTCGTACTATTGCAGCCTTCTTGCTGATGTTTTGCGCCTTTTTTTTGTTAGTTCTTGATGGTTTTCACGAAGTACGATTTATTTTACCGGCCTTCATGGTATCGTTCAACATCCGTGTGTTGAAGCAAGTGACTGCGCATTGTTTTGTATAGCTTTTTGTACTAGTGCTTCGTTTACTGGATTTGTACTGATGTGTTCCGTGGCAGGAAACTGTCGACTAGGCGGGATCTATATTGAAGTTTTCTATGTTGAAGTCTAGTTGTGCTATGCAAGCTTCCACGACTCCATTCCAGTGGGGAGCATGAAACGGTTGATGGGTGAAATAAGTGCAAAAAATTATATTTGGAATGGGGAGGACGGAGACGGGCTGATGTGGAAAAGATATATTATCAAATGAAGTAAGTAGTGGCAGTTGTTCAGCTGTGAGCTGTGCTGTTTAGTGGTGGCAGGGGTCGTACGGTGGCAGTGATTCTACGGTTTGATCACCACCTTATCACTACTTAGAGCTCGCATACTTCTCATTAGCATGAAATTTTGTCTGTTCCTCCACTGCCTATCACCACAACCAAGTGAGATATGCAACACGCTATGTGCAGTCAGGTTTTGTTCTGAAGAAGCGTTCACGTCATGCCATAATAGTGGAAAAGGAACGTAGAGCGAGAAACTTGGAGCAGTGCACAGACAAAATCTATGCAGCGATCTTTTAACTGCAGTTAAAGTGCGCATTTTGTTGTAATTCCAAATTTTTCCTTTCCTTCATTCAGTACAAATGAATTCCATGTACTTGTTTTCAACACCTCCTTGTAGGAGTCATCACTTGCTCCATCTGAGCACGCATGAGCTGCAGCGCATTCATTCTTAACCGAAGAAGAAAGCTGTTGGTTTATGCTGTAACTCAAGTAACTTCATCAAAAGTGTTAGATTTTTTCGTCTGTTCGGGAGGTATTGATCGGAGGGAATCGTAAAATTTTGACATCCTAAACTTGCTGCTGTGGGATTTGACCCAGAAAAGTTGATTGCATTCTAAGAATAGTTACATATTCATAAAATACCTTCTAGCAGTTCATATTTACTTTGCGTCAAGCGTTAGGCTTCTCACTGTTCCGCTGTTTGGGGTGTAAAACCCGTACGTTGACTAACTAGTGTTAAGAGGGGTGTCAATAATGCTGTATCTTCCACTTCTTCACTTCTAAGTCCGTTTATTCATTTATGGCGAGAAGTACTAGTGCTCCGAATGAGACTTTCCATTTTTTGCACTTTGATGGATCGTGTGAGACGGCGTGAGCGGACATAAATTGTGACGAAATTAGCAATTTAAGGGGTCAGCCTTGAGGTTTGTTTTCATCTCTTTTACGGATAGCGTCATGGGAAGCCGATTATTGTAACTTGAAGTGCCGAGAGTAGAAATTATTCTACATTAGGCTCGTGTGCAGCAAGATATGGCAAGATTTACAGATGTATATCGAAAAATTTCTTAACATCGAGTTCTTATTCTGGTATGCTGCTAAGTAACAGAAACCTGGATAGAGCTATCTCGTAGAATAGGGCAGCTTATAACGGTCAGCAAAATTGAATAAATTTCTTCTTATATCCACCAGTCCCGATTCGTTGCTTCTCCGATCCAGTTGTTCTCTGCCGTCTCGCTTACAGAGTCACTCCATTTCACTGCAATTGCCCTCTACTTTTTTCACCAACCCGTGGCGTCCATTCTGTGATTCTTTTCGATTTAAAAGTCCAACACAACTCTAGCTGAAACAAAAAAGATGGTCGTCCTTATGCGGGATATGGGCTCCACATTGTACATACAATGCTATGAGTTTTCTTTCATTAGACACCGTGGCTACGTGACGGAGAACATCGCCATCCTATACCTACCTCAGAAGTTAATTAAGGTCACTCAAGAACTTCATGGAACGCTCATAGAGGAATAGCGACTCATCGTTTCCGGGGAAAGAAGGAGACGAAGAATATGCAAAATACCCAAGTGCAGAAAATCAAAAATACCCTGGGTTGGAAAATCGGCTAAGAATAGTGGAAACACCACCTAGGCCGATATCACTCACATTTATGCTCCTCTTGATGCTTTATGTTACTTCGCTCTTCACTCTTTAGCTAGTAGAAAACGGAATTACCTGGAACAAACCAAAAAATATCCTTAAAACACTTAGTTTAACATTTTAACTCGAAAATGCTCGACATTAATAACTGCAATCTGGTTAGAAATAAATTGGAAAGACGACATTAACGTGAAAAAGAATAACAGCATTGCTGCTGAATGATTACTTGTAGGAAACCAAGAAAAATTAAGTACTAGAGGTTTAGTTTAGTTGGTAAAAAGTTTAAAGTTTAATAAATAGTGGTAAAAAGCAAAGTACCAGTGGTAAAAAGTTAAGTATATTAAGAAGTACTAGTGGTAAAAAGTTTAATAAAGGGAAGCCTGGCGAGGAAAAGCAAAACTTGCGTTCATTCCTCGCTTGCCTTTTCCCTTCCTCGCTTCTAATGAATCAAGTTTAGCACTGAACACCACGATGCACCAATATATCAACTTCAAATAAAGTCTGTACCACAATTGCCTTAAAAGTCGAAGTTCTTCTAATACTACTCCTAAAGCAAATTCCTTCTTGGATGGGCTAGAGTTGCTGTGAAGGCAGATTATCATGGTATACTACAAGATTCTGTCTTCATTTTGCAAATACCAATAAAATGATTACACTGGTACTGCTTTAAAATAGGAATTAAATTAGCTATTTCGCGAGTCCGATACAGAAGGGACATTGTTAGCATGATTGTCGGAGTGAAAGCTTTTCCCCACCCTGGCTGCAATTCCATCTTCTGATCAGTTATTTCTTCGATAACGCAAAGTGCTGGGAAAAAACGCTTAATGTCAGCGACACTTGAAGAGACATGAAATCACCGCAACTAATAAAACGAAAAAAATTGTTCTCCCACGGAATTCGCTTAAAAACAACTAAAAGAAAAACTTAACGATGCAAAACTTTCAACTTTTCGGTATCGTAGCTTCCCCCCCCCCCCCCCCCCCCCCGAGTTTTTATATCACCCAACCTTCGAGACCATTCCACGATAATGCACACAGTGAAAATAATTCTGCCCCTCAGTATCTATAAATTTAAAAAAGTAAGTCATAAAAATTTTATAGACGCAATAAACACTAACAAAGCAAACGATAAAGAACTGAACCAAATCGCTTTCAGATATTGTATTTGACGAAAGTAGGAGCTAATTTCGATCGAAGTGATAACTAAAAGAATAAAGAGTGATGTCGCAGTGAGCTGTTCCAGAAGTGTATAATGTAGCCATCTCGAATAAAGCGTCAACTGCTTGGTATTGTTGCTCTCCCGCCAAGTTTTTAAATCACCCAACGTAATCTGTACGCATTCTATTCCATGAGCTCTCCGCAGAGTGTGAACGCTTCAAATGCGGGCACCTTCCATTTCGGTCTCGTTAATGTAATAGAAAGCCAACTTTTCCTTAGTTATAAAAAATCTAATCAGCTTCTTTAGGTGGGTGATTCCTGCGTCGAGAAATTCCTGCACTGAATCATGAGTATCGTCACTGACAATAAAACTGACTAGAAAAGATTAGCCTATCGTCCCTTTGAAGACGACTTTGAAAGTCAGTGCACGTTTATCAGCAATCCACCGCAAGGTCATTTGATTCTTCCTCTAACAAGCAAAACCAATATGACAGAATGCCTTACAAAAAGCAATTAAGTGGACAGGATAATCTCTTGAAGACTATCAACTGGGCCAATAATCATTAAGCAAACAGGCCACTTAAAGACGACAAGTGAAATTACCGTTGCTAATTAACAAACGCTCACAAATGTTTTATGGCTTTATAGATTTAAATATAAAATGATGAAAGCAGTCACCAAGCTCTGATAAACTGAAATTCGGTATGGAGCGATGCTGTTGCTCCGTTCTGCCCAGATATCAACAATGACAGAAAAGTCTGCAACGAAGAAGAAAAATGAGTGGATGCAAGGTTTGCAATTCACGAAGAGAGGATGAAATCGCAACTTTTCTTCATGCGGACGACAGCATCCATTTTTTCTTTATCCATGATTTTCTTCAGGCGAAATGGGCAATTGTTAGTAGCATCAATCGAGGGAGCGAATCACGAGGAAACCGATTTGAAAGTAAACTGTCAACTGCGGCGGTATTTGAAGAGGAATAAAGTAGTATTTTCGACGCCCAAAAAAAAAGAGCATGCCCCGGAAAATTTCGCATCATACAATTCAAATTCCCACATTTTTTTTATCAGTTCGTTCTCTTGCCAGCCTGTTTACTCAGCGGTGACGACCACAGAAAATATCACAATGCCTTATAACAACAAATAGTTATAACAACAAATAGTTAAACGTCCGGCAAAGCATTTCTTTCGAATGTTCATGGTGAATGACTCGTGGACGTGCTTTGCGATGTTGGATATTTCAGAAAGCAGAATCACAGCACTACTACATCCAATTAATACTTTACGCCCTATACGTTGTCTAAAACTTCACTAAGGAAACAAGAAATGTGTCAGACCCACCCACCACTGATGAAAACTCGTACTGCTACACTACAGATCGAAAAGAAAGACAAGCACCAATACGGAACACTTAAGTGAGGAAACTATACATTCTGCCTGATATGCTGTTTTGGAACGAAGGAATTCTCCAAGTTTAAATGAAGCAAACTGTCGGCTGTTGGTTCCCCACCATGCGTTCCTTGCTAGTTTGCCATATGGGAAGGCATTTGTCATTACCGAATGTAATGTTCACACTGTAGTAGTACAATCGTTCAATCCAATTTCTAGAAAAAAAGCGTATTAGCAAGTTGGAAACGTGCTCGTCTCATTCGAATAAAGAGAACTAGCGATTCCATGATCATTCACCCTGGAAATGGATTATGCTCTTAATTGTTTTCAAAAACCGGTGCTCTTTTAAACGCTTCCAAACATCCCCAGAAAACGGCACCATTCGTTGCAAACACTGAAAGCCCTCACTTATTAATGGAAGAGGGACACATGCGGCAAAAACTACCCTCATCGTCGAGAAAAAAATGAGCTAGTCGAGCAATGAACAAATAATGGCGTGAGCCTACAGGAAGTTGGTAAGATGTTTAGTTCAAATTTGAGAAAGTTCACGGCATCGAAATTCGTCTCCTTCTCTCCCCAGTGAACAATGAACGATCTAAGTGCAGCAAAAATCAGCAATTCCATTTGCTTGGAATGCTCGGCAAATCTGATTTTTGATTTCTCATCCAGTAGGCTCTCCTTCCGAGGGTGAGAGCTTCGCAACGGAAGTTTAATCACGTGTGTCAATAGTTTGCGCACAATGCACAACGAATTTCAGGCCTAGGAAAAACCGCGTTAGCGATAAGGAATAGCAAAACTCTCTCCTCTGTCCTATTCAGTTCTACACCGATTCAATGATTGTGACGGAGTCCTTGTATTTCTTCGGTAATGACTAGGGAAGGCCAATCTCGAGCTGAACAATTTCATCGAATTTCAAGGCAGCATCCTTGAAAAATTCGAATTTATGATGGCAAAATGAACGTATTTCTAGAATGGTATTCTTCGGAGCAAAAGTGCAACATTCCAGGTCCTTTTCCTAGGTTGTGCACAAAAGCATTTGCCTTCTGAACCATTGTATATTCGCAACTTCTATGCACATGAACAGTACCCAAAACTTCAAGTTCCAAAAGTCAAATGCAAAAATCGTAAACAATCAAAAAGTAGGCATTAAGATAACATCCCTACCTTCTTCCCCATCTTCCGACTGAGTCATGAAAACGCAACCATTTTCTTTCTTTCCATAATAAACGTTGTGCTAAGCGTTCAAAGAACGAAAAAGTACAACAAAGCAATGGCAAATATATGGACAAGCGCTTATTGTAAAACAGATGAAGATAAACAGCGTATGCCCAATTTGCTGATGAGCGCTCACATGGGACTCATAGACATACGTTTATGAAGAAAAACAATATAGGTGGAAAACTGCCGTCTCTTTTACATTTCTCAAGCAAAGAAAAACAGTTGACGACATCTGTGATCAATGATCAACTAGTTAGCTTGAGGATCTCAATTCGTAAAATGCAAGAAATAATCGTCAAAGACTCCCTTTGTGAACATTTGCAATATTGAAGTGGTAATCAGCATATTCCAGTTTGGATTTTTGATTTCGTCATTTGATGACTGTATCACACCTACGAACAGTGGCTAGCTGTTATTAAGCAGAATTTATTAGTTAGCTTCAACAGAAGGGAGACAAAGCTGCTATGGATCAATGCGCCCTGATAACAAACTGCAACCTTGCCCAATAAACGACAGCACACAGACGTTACCTAGCCTGGAAACTTGGGGGACCACCCCTCTTATACGTCGTCTCTAACTGAAGACCTTATATAGATGTTAGAAGTTATAAATTTTATCGCATGATAACGTGCAACAAAGACGATCCAGAAATTTATCATCCCTGGCTGTGTCCATCAAAAAATACTTGCCAAGAATAGTAATTTCTCGAACTCATGGGCACTCTATATTTTTCAGCTGTCATATGCTATCTTTTTTTCGAGCTTGCGAAACCAATCAGCACTTTGCTGTGCTTGTACTGACACGCTTAAGTTTCTAACCGTATGCTCTCAACGATACTTTGTTTCCCAGTTACGGTTGTTTAAACGTTGAATCCTCCGATTAGCGAATCCTGCCTACTCACCTTTTAGCAAAGATAGCGGTGACGATTTATCCGCTATTTTATCGCCTAAATTTTACCAAAAACACTCTGGCTTAATCTATACCAAAAAGCTGCCGTTTATATACAGAGAAAAACATATTTCTTCGAAAACTCATAGCCAGAGAGATGAGGTGCCTACTTCAACAAGAAGAATAGTCGCACAGCGAAAGCAAGCACCCCGTCTCCTGGCCACGTTCAGGCGGTTTCCTTTTTAAGATCAACTTCAAAGTTACAAACAATTGCGATGCAAATTACTTGTGCGGAAAGACATAGGCATTCTATAAGAGTCATAGTAATGCGTCAAGTAGCTGCCTTTCTAAACGACGAGCGCTAAAGTGGTTTATAAGACACAAGGACGACCAGCCTGACACTTAACGAAAGAACGCATGCCTGAGGCCACCATCAGTACCCCCTTGGAAACGAAATTTTATACACAGTAATACGCGGTAACAGCGACATTTAGTCTTCTGCGCGATCAGCACACTGCAAGTACTTGAAAGTTTTTCCAAATAAGAAGCAGAACGAGGGAAATGAAGTCAAGAAGTTTAACCGCCGCCCTTGAATGAAGGCTCGCTTCTCTAGATTAAGGAAAAATGATATTGGTTGCATACCGAAAATGCGTTGGGCTGAGAGAAAAAACTTACTTCCCTCTGCCTGCTTTTTGCGGTTATTTCGCAAGGATGCATTGAAAATTAGAGATTTTGCAAGAGATATTTGCATTGAGGAGATGAAACCTTCTAGTTTTAGCTGTTTATTACCAATGGAAAGATTTTATCTGTGTGAATTTCCGGCTCCACCTATTGAGTGGTGTACAGAATACTGAAGTTTGTTTCTCTCGCTTTTCGGTTATTCCATTTCCACTCGCTGGCGCACAAACCGCAAAGAGTTAGTTCTCCACATCCAGATCTTTTTCTAGACACTAACGTCTAGCCCTGCTCATCCACCCCATCTCTCCTCCATCTTTTCATGATGGAAAAAATGCAGCAGTCTGTGCTTTCCTTGCTCATGCATTCGAACATAAAAGCATTGCTAAATGATGTATGGTTCCACTGATAGGAAGTGATCCATAAAATTGTGCCTTTTTGATACACCTGTCATCACGAAGAAGAGCAATTGATGATGGTGCGAGGAAAGGTGAACGCATACGTAAACAGAATGCGATGTGATTTCTTAGCATTCATGAGCTTCGTTTCATTGATGGCATTATTCCCCAAATTATCTTTAAAAGCAAAGCAGCAGTGGGGTTGAATAAGCATTTCGCACTACCAGCTTGAAGTCGCGCATTGAAACCATCATGATGCTATATTCGTTTACGTGAGAATCATATTATGCATCGATAGAGTATTGTTGCAGAAAGATTCTATCGAAATTTCCATGGCTGAGCGAGTCTCGCTTCTACTGGTAAGCCAAAGGAAACGTCAGTAGAAGCGAATCTTAATTTTATATGATCCGCTGCATACTGAACTCTCCTAAATGGTATTCATAGCGAAATTCGTTTTGTGACGATTTCGGATTTGACACTGATCATAAGCAACGTCATCGATACAGTCAAGTCATTCTGTTGCCAAAAGCGACTAAGCACTCGTCGCCCCAGTCGTTTCTTAAAAACCGCATGCAAAGCAAAGTCCTCACCACTACAGACGACTTGACGATCTCAATTCACCCTCACAAATTGTCTGCATAAACCATTCGACTCTGGTCTTTTCGTAGCCATCGGACCATGTATGGAGTGAGAAGAGAGATAAATATCAGATTTTATACAAGCGGCAGTAGGTATTATAATATAGATATGCTTTGTAATGAAATGAGAGTAGTGATGGAAGTCAAGATTGCAGAGAAATGTTCTTATTTTCCTGCCTGAGATCAGTGTAAAAGCTTCGCTGCACCTAGTTTCGACGATTCATAGTTGCATTTCCATCCGCTGCTCGATTGTAGCCGGAAATTGCTAATCAACAGTGAACGATAAAAGTTTATCAGTGTTGACGGAACACTCAAAGTAGTTGCATCCACCGTGATTCTTGCCTTATGGAACGCAGTGGGATACTAGCAATGTGAAGTGCTAGTAAATGATTGTGTTGGTGGCCATAGGACACACAAACAGCGTTGTGAGCTCGGTTGCAAAGTATTTTCTTGAACAGAAATTGTTGAGCATTTCAAAAAGTCACATATATTTTAGAAACCCAACATTTTCACTCCAAGGCGTGTTGCCCATCACTGTTAACTGTTTCTTGCTAGAACTTTGGAACGAAGTTGATTCCTCTTCTCTAGAAGTCTAGTCGATTTGAGCGGAAGAAAAGGCCGATTCTTTAATACCCAGACAATTGCCAAGCTTTTATCTGCCACTTAATTGCCAGGAGATCTAAAAGGACGGTAGTTTGAAGAAGCCAAGCTCAGACTGATGGCAGATGCAAAACTTGCCATCTGAGGCTCATGAGGACAAAACTCGTCTCCTTGGCAGCAATTAAATTCACGGTGTCGTACACAAGAAACACTTCCTCCAGCTGTACGACCAATTCTCAGGCTTGTATCGCTTGGTGCGTATCACATAAAGGCAGCATTTCCTTGTCCACTATAACAACATTTTTAACGGGTCCAAACAAGGGCGATGGGAGATAAGTTGTGGACAGACGTCCGTTCGATCGAATTATTCTTCATTGTGAATTCTTCGAGTATAAATCGACTAAAATTTTGGGCCCTTCCAAACTCATGAAGAGCGTTCAGGATGAAGCGGTTGGCAACAGCCGGGTGTGCTAGTCAGTGAATGAATGTTCTCATGCGCATCAGCCCCTAAGAGGTGCTACAACTTATGGAGGCTAAGTTGGAAGCTCGCTGTGATAGGTGGTGATTAGTGAGGTCGTAATCCTCCAAAATCAAGCGGCAAAACACCGATGACATATGCATTTAATAAAAGCATCCCCTTATTCAGATGACGTGCTTCTTCAGAACATTGGGTTCTTCAGAAAATATGAGATTCTTCGAAATTTTTTCACAAAAGTTTATGATTGTTAGCGCAGTTTGTGCATCCCGAAAGAAGTCTGAATGTTGCTCCCAACGATTCTCCAATTGTGATGAAATTTCTCGTAACGATGATGAGACCTCACAATGCTGTGCGTTCCTTGTATAATCAGAAGTGATCAGAGATCAACGAGGATTGTCCACCAAACAAATTACGAAAATGATTTTCCTTAGTCGGAAAGTGGGTCTTAAAAGATGAGAGCAGAACTTAGCGGCACAAACGGAAACGACAGAAAGACACTTTTTAAGAGAACAACATGCGTTTAAATGGGATGAGCACATGGTGAAGTGACTTCTATAGTTTTTCGGCTAGAAAAAGGCAGGAAATTCAGAAAATCAGTTGCATGACAGCTAATGCCAGCTCTAACCTGTTTAAAACACTGAAAAACGCTTCACGCGTGGTTGCCAATCAATGCTGCAAATGCCTGAAAAAATTATGCGCCATGAGCTTTAACGCTGAACGAAACACCTTCCGATCCATCTCACTAGCTCCTAATACCCTCCACTTCTCTAGCTATTCCTCGGTTACCCAGTTCACTCGGTGGTCGACTAAATACACAACACACATATACGGCGGACTGATTCTGTCATAGAAAAAAGAATAACCACTGCATACACCTTCATTAGCCGGAGTTTGAAGCACCTAAAGATGAAAAAAGTGTTGCTAATTGACGAACTGAAAAGAAGTTTGGTTGCAGTGCCCTTCAGATTTCATCATAAATTTTGAATACCCAATTTCCCCACAGTATAGAGTGTGCCTATCAAATCGCATCACAATAGGTCTTCTTTGGCTTACATGACTGACAAAAAGACAATAGATGTGCATAACAGGCCGCCTCGAAACGATGGCTCCTCAGCATCCCCATCCACCCTCCCTCTCTCCGCATTTCTCTTAGTGAGGGAAAGCATCCCTCGAGCCAAAAAGTGTGTGAATACAGAGTAGATGGTTCCCGGGAAGGACATTTTACCAATCTGCAATACAATATAAGATGTTATGAGTCTAACATTTGAAATTGTTGTGCATAGATTGGCTGACCAGACTAATTGATTGTCAACAGGAACTTCGCTGTGCTCGAATTTACGGGAGAAATTTTGTGAAATCGTTAAAGAAAAAAATGTCTCTCTTTGGCGCTAACCAATTTCATCCACGTAGCTTGGAGCAAGAGGCACCGCATTATTTCGGGACCCATTCACGCAAATATATATGCGTTTCACTAAGCAGTATTTTCATCGAATTTCAGAGATGTTGCTACCTTCTGGTGATAATTCTTTCTTGACAAGGTGACCTCAATAAATTTGCAGCAAATTCTACCACCGACTTGTGACCTTTGATTTGCTCGTTGTTTGTGTGCATACTTTCACGTCTTGTTGTCTTCAAAATGAATAACTCCAAGCAGTCCCCACTTGAACAGTAAATAGTATTGACGAAGTAGCAGAGAAGTTAAAGTGAGCATGCGTTACACATGCCACCTGGTTTAGTTAAACGCAACGCACAAGGGTAACCGCGTCGAGCGTCTGTTGTACGAAGCTACACCTATTTGAGTACCACATCTGAGACCTCCTCTGCATCCCAGAAATAGTGCGCGCGGTTTCTGCGGCAAAGCGATGTTTTCCATGAACGGGAGCGGAGTGCAGTGCAAACGGCGTTAGCTGAAGATGACGACGACGACACCGCAAACAGCACGCTCCCGTTCACGTGCAATGCGCCTGCTGTTTACGAGCACGCGATCGGTTGGCCCGAATCGTTCCCTTTTTGCTCGCGCACCCGCGTGCACTGAGCACTGCAGCACTCATTGCTGCATAAACAACACCAACCCGTTGTCCATGTCTTTCCTCCTCTGGTTGCTCTGCAAAAGGATGATAGTCACGTGTATTCTGCTAATTTCTAATGGCTCCAATGTGCCTTCTTCATATTTGTTTACGGTCTGGAATGTCCAATGAATGGGATTTGCGATTCTCAAAAAAAATGAGATTCATTAATACACTCCAAAAAGTGCATCACTTAACTTTTGCATATTCCCAAAGATAAAAGGCCGTATTCCATAAACTGGTTTGAAATAGCGCAATAACATCCGTTACATTTTAAGATTTGCAAAATGTGAAGCATGTGGAGTCTCAAAGGTGATTGCTGCAACATCAATAGTAGTAGAAATAAGCAAGCGCTAAACAATTCAACAAATCAGAGTGTTTTTTCTTGGCAATCACGTTATTGGCATTCAACCACAAACAAAGAATTGCCTAGTTTTTGTGGATCTCTTCATAACGTACTGTAGATTTCATGTTTTTCACCGCACTTGTGCAAAAATAATTCATCTCTTTATCGCTCACATCGTTGAGATGTCTTTTTTCTAAATTGCTATCTCTTGTCGTACTCATTAGGCCGTCTCTCATCTGATCAGTGTCACAAGTGCCAAGTTTTATTGCCGTTGCTTACTCCATGAACGTCGTAGTTCCTCAGCGGGTTATTCGTCAGTAACGTTGCCTTTTTGCATAGCTCTTGCCTACTGACAAGCTCAAATGCAAAGCGACACATTTTGCTTAATAAATTCAGCTTCCTAATTTCGCATTTTGCACTCGAGTAGTCAGTTTTTAAAAATACTTTTGAAACATTCAAGTTACCAAATCTTCATCAGTTAAATGCTATGCGGCATCTGCTTGTACTAAAATAGTTGGACTGATTTAACGGGCATGATCGAATTGAACCACATAACCTTTGATTCTTTAACACCACAAAGAGTGGTAACTTTCCACCACAAAAAGGCATAATTGTTAGCTATCGCCGATATGTAACTACCTTGCCTTATGCTTTTTGGAGCAATTCGAATGACAAATGCAAATCATTTAACGGTTACGCAACCCGTGTTCAATGATAAGGAGAGCGTATTTCTTGCTGTTGTTTGGCATTGCTGTTTTTGCCGTATACTAACCAAGCGTTTGCATCGCGTGACTCGCTCATGATTTGCTGTCTTTTTTGGAATTTTACGTATTCAGCTTTTTTCCATTCTCCGGAAAAAACTGCACATTCGGTCGAAGAAATCTCTTCAAATTTGTTGTGTTTTGCAGCGGTATTTGGGATATATTCGAGTTTTGAATGATGTTTTTCATTTGCAAGTCTTACCGACCCTTTAGCTTCAAGTTTGTACAGCTCGTTGACGTTAGAAATGGCCAAGGGACCGCATGAATCATCAGAAAGCGAAATGCTGTTTCTGCCTTCTCTTTTCTAGTAAGTACAATAATCTTTCAAGAGTTTTTTCGTTCAGGTTTCACGCTGTACGTTCTGTTTCTCGGGGATTGCTGTTGTTACTGTCTTCCATCAAAACAGTTCAGGATTCTTTGGAAATATTTCTTTTGACTGCAAAAAAATGCAAAAGTTGTAAATATTCACAGTTTTTAGTAAAATTAGCTTCACCTTAACTGGCTGTTTTGGCGCTTCAATCTGCATCATTTATCTCCTTTTCCTGGCCGCCTCACGCCATTTTCCTTCCCATTCCCATCACGAAAAACAAACATTTGTGATACGAATGGCGTTACTGTATAGCGAAATAATCTTAATGAATCTACAGAGTTTACAAACCTGACGATGTGCACATTGCTTTGTCTTTCTGTTTGAGGTTCCAAAAAACTATCATCATTCTGCACGACAACTGCGTGTACTCAATTGGGCCTCCATGTGATGTTCCAGGGCGGGATGCCCGACCACTCCTACTTTTCGAAAGAAAAAAAAAGAAGAAGAAAGAAATTAAATGTGAACAAAAAGCAACAACAGCACTTGATTCATAGTGAGTAAACCTCATTTCCCGAGGAAAAGAAAGGGTTGAAGGAAGGATGAAAGGAAGAAAAACCACAAGCATCCCAAAGTGATAGTCCCAGCAGTAGTTCCAGCAATACATTCCCTATACATTCCCTATACCTAACGTTTTCAGACCCAGTCAATGAGGCAGGGGCACATATAAAGCAGCCACGCCGGCTGCAATGACGATGACAAACTCATGGTCGATTGGTTGTTCACGTGCACGACGTTGCAGCAAGCGTTCGTTCCACGACGCTCTTTTGGTGACGAAACACATTGCCATCCATCGGTCCATCCATCTATCCATCCACCCATCCATCCGCTCAACCAATCAACCAGCCAGCCGACGAACCGATCAACCATCTGCATGCGGGCATCCTACTTGCATGCCAGCGCGTGATTGCCAACCCCTACCCGCTGTCTGTCGTTCGATAAACATCACTTTCACGATCGTTTCCGCTTCGCACTCAGTACAAACCACTCCACTAATAGTAACTTGTGCTGCTGGTGAAGTATAATCAGCTTTCAAATGATGACGCGTCTTTGTTGATTTCATTTCATTTCCTATCAACCGAATTATCTGAATCAGCTATTGCGATTGCATATGTAGCTTGTTGGTGCGACTCAACAAAGCGTTAAATGACTCGCTGTCTTAGGAGATTATGGACCAGATAAAATATGCTTCATTTGCATTATTTTTATGTGTTCTGCAAGAAAGAACCAACGTGAAACGATAATTTGCGTTTGCAGAATTGCATCTTGAAATTGTTGCATAAAAGGGATTAAGCAGGTTCATTAGGGTTAATTTAACGCATGTGAAAATGTTCCGTAAGGGACGAATAATAAATGAATGTTTTGAAAGTGGTAATAAAATGAGAGCGGAGAAGCGAAAATATGTGACAGTGCAAGTAAAACTGATTACTACAGTGTTCATTGCTGCAATCGATGTGGACCAATGTATGTACGTAGATGGTAGTGTTAGCTTATGCTTTCAGTGGGACTGCTTGCCACAAACGAACAACGCTCACCGGAAGAGCAGCGAGCTTGAACATCTGAGTTGTCGCATTTCGCACATGCTTTCCTCCAACCCGCGTCACTCCTTGCCCCGCTAACCACCTACTTACCGCTTCCGGCCTAGAAACTTCATTTTCGAAACACGCCGCCACGTAACACTGGGCATTTCTTCTTTAACGGCAATCATTGGTTATGGTAGACCCCCTTCTCTGCCCTTCCTTTCATTCCCACGCTATACGGCTCGTCCTCTAGCCCTATGTTTCGTCCTCCTTTGGAACTATTCATTTCTTAGCCGCTCTGTTCCGTGCTGTCTAAGAATTTATTCTCGCTCTTTGTTGTTCTCATCGTATTACGCGCTGTTTCATCGGCTTTAGGCAGCCCTACCCCTTTCACTGCTCGTCAGTCTGGACATCGGCGTAGTGGAGCGCTGTGTATCGTTCGGAGTCGTGTTCAGTTTCATTTCGGCTCCACTAAGTTCTAGTATTTTTTAGTGATGGACAGTCGTCCAGCTGTAACTATTGACCGGCTTATTTCCGCTGCTAAGTTCATTGAGCAAGCGACTTCAGTTCTGCAGCAAAACCCTTTCGGTACATTTTAAACGATTAAAAGTTACTTAAACATTTTCAACCAATTTTTGGAATTCTCTTAGTTTCGATGAACACTCATAGTGTTACGAAACTTCTCATTGTTTCAGTGATGGCTTCAGCTTTTCACACAAAACATTAGCAGAGTTTGAGAAGTGTTTCGCTAAATTAGCACTCACCACATCACTCATCTCGAAGTCTGCAATTTTGTGCTAGTAGCGATATTTTGCAGGTGAGGATGGCGAGAATTGCCGTGAGTCGTCACTTGGAAAGCAACGTGTGTTAACACGTCGTGCATATTCGAAGGCATCCACGTCGTCATTAAGTTGTCTGGATTCACGTGTTCCCGTGTCGCCGATATCCATCAACTTAGCGTCGTCACCTTATGCGAGTGCGAGCAGCCGACACAGTCGGTGCGTCAGTTTTGTTTTCCACTTTTATTCACGTGATGCGCACGTGCAACGCAAATCAAGTGCCTCATGTGATGTCCACGTGGATCTTGCTCGGCTGTAAACACATCGGCAAGTCACGGCGTTTGCTATCTCTTTGCTGAATGCACTATTTCCTAGCGATGCTCTGATCGTACTTCTCCTGCAGAGACGATGAAGAGGGGGTCAAGAGAGTGGTGGGGCATTGAGACAATGAAGAAGCTTCGTCTCTATCAGATTTTAATATGCCATTGCTATCTGCGATCTTCATCACTCTTTGCCGAATGAACCACTTTGCAGTTGGCAACTACAGCTCTTTTGCCTGTGTTGTCCGTTCCGAGATAGGGCACAGGGCGACAGCGTAGCAGTAAATGGGTGCATATCGGCTTTCCCATACGAAGAAAATCTGATGGAAACATGAAGCATTATACGACAACAATCCGTTATATCCTATTTGAATCAACCGTAGAAGAGTGCAC
>JAARMF010001847.1:8819-19684 GCA_022844705.1 Toxascaris leonina
TTTAAAAAAAAGCATTTCGCAATGAGGTGAGAAGCTGAAATGGGGGATCAATTAAACAAAAAAAGATGGTGCGTGAATGGAGTGCAAAAATTAAATTCATCAAAAAGCAAGAACTGTCAACTCTTTCCGCTAAAGCAATTATAGAATTTGGATGGATGGCGAGAAAAAAGTTGTTGAATAGCGGATCTCAATGAAGGATAGAGAAATGGCAGACTCCTAAAAATATTCGATGCGAATTTTTAATATTCTCATGCGAAAACATTTCTCAAACATCAGATAAACGAGCCTATTTATCTTACATTCGCTGTCTTTGTTTATTTGGTTTTTTTTTGCCTATTAACGGCATCTCCCAATACATTATAGTATCCGCTTAAGCGTGACCTCAGCCCTAGTCAACCTTAATCATACACCTAACTATTCCATATGCGTCATTCAATATCTCCCATCTTCGAGTCGTCTATCTGACCATGCATCTCCAGCTTTTGAATCGTGTCGAATCTCCATCACTGTCCATCTCCAACAACCGTACCGAATCGTAATTCACTTAGCCAGATAAGTCGAAATACACAATTTTTCGAACACTTTAGGTACTGCAACAGCTATAACTCAGTCTGTCTTAATGCATTGCGCTCTACCTTATCATACCGTGGCTCCTGAAATCAACGTTATATTTCTAATTTTGACAAAATTTGCACTTTCGAGTTGTTTTCTGCGAAGGGAATGGAAATGAGGCGAAAGAAAGGCACAGGTGTTAGCCGATTGTGTCGTAAAAATTCGAGGGATATATTCCTCATGCCTACTTATACTATCTTTACTCATCCGATACGATTAATTCATCGTATTTCTTTGTAGTTGGTTTTTGAGTGAATTAATATTGCATGGTAGTGGTGATAGGATTTTGATTGGTCATCTCAACACGCTAGAAACTCTTTTACAAATGGGTAGCGCCACGAGGGTTAGAATCGTGTCTTTGCACCTCCTTTATAGGTTTCACCGTCTTTCACCTTTTTCAGCATTTCAAGGTACATACATGTAACATATGCATGTTTTTATTAATTAATTTAGTTATTTATCTATTCATAGATCGTTCATATTCATACATAACCTTCCATGTATGAACGTAATATCTATGTGCATTTTCTATCATATCATTGCTCCTTTGGTCGGTTTTTCATCGCTTTTCGACCTTAATAAATAACCTCAGATCAATTCTGTCCATTGTCTTCGTTTTGCTTTCGTTGCAGCTGCTCATATGTTCGAAATATGTCCATCTTAAAACATATAATAGGAGATGTGGATGAGCGTGTAAGTTTTATTAAATAGCGCTTGAGAAGCAAAGACAATGGTCTTGTCGCACCGCCTTAATTATTATCGATAGCCAGAGTGCACGAACGCGTGTGATGCTTGTGCTTGTTCTCAGATGTTTCGTTGAGTTAGCTGCGCTGCCTCTTTCGCAATTCGTTTTTGAATCACGCCCTCCCCCTTTCACCCAATATATGCAACAGGTGAGTCCTTTTATGAAGTTTCGGACTGAAGTTTCCGAAAGTTGAACGGTTATATTGCCTTTATCGATGAAGGTGGGGTGGGGCGATTCTCCCACCCCGAAAAGAACTTTTTGCTGATGGAGCTCCGCCTTCCCTAAACTTTGAGCAAAGGTATAAATTTTTCCACTCGTTCTGCAACCATGTTTCCCTCCCTTTCTACGACCAAGAGAAATTGCTCGAAAACCTCCAAAATTTATTGCCTACCACAGTACTAGAATGCTGTAATAAGATGAAGATTAACACCGATAGTGAACATCTTTATCGATAACGTTTTCAAAACTTTAATACCTCCATTTATTCCGTTTTCCTAATAATTTTTATATGACCATTTCTGAATGAATTGCTGGCTTCAGCGCTCTTCATTTGCGGATGTAATTGGATCTTGTTCAATTGAAGTTGGCATTATAACATGACGGACAGGCCTATTCTACCTCCTAGTCGCTTTTTTAAGCCATCGCAAGGTTTAATTTATTATTCTGATATGAATCGCCAAGTGAAAATGTGGAAGTGCGGAAAAAAGCGCAAATCGCGTTTTCCTTTGTCAACTTTTGTCACTTTTTAATGCATTTTTGCAAACTTTTACACTCCATTCCTGGCTCTTATACTCCACTGTTTCTATTCTTTTTGACAGTCTATCAGATTTATGTGCTTTTATGTGCAGTTACGCGCAAATGTCTATCTGAACTCAACTACAGCGGTATCTGCAACTGTAACATTTTGAGGATACATTCATAGAATCGGCTGAACTCTCATCTGCAATTTCGCGTGAGAGGAAGCTTATTTATGAGATGAAAGTTTAGGACACATCCACCTTAATCTTTGCTCTTTTTTTCATCCCAACTGTTACATTTAACCATCGTAAGTGACAGGAGGTATCCTCACGGGGCCTTCACTTCCTCCTCGCTTGATCAGCTAAAGAGGCAGTCGAGAAAATTCAGCAGCATATGCATATGGTAGTTGAATGGATGCAATGACGTCAATGAGAAAACCGTCACCCATTGATGCTATTCGTTTTAGATGCATTATGCTGATACGGTGATTGGTAGAGTTTTATGTCAATTCCTTTGAAAGTTTCCTTTTTGGCGTTTTACACGTTTCATTCATTTGTGTACGTGAACGTTTTATTTACGAAAGTCTAACTCATTAAAGGCGTAAACAATTATGAAGGTAATATCGTTCATCTAGTGTCTTGTTATGGTCTCTAATTAAATTACTGCCGCTCTTATAATCTCTGTACCTTATCAATGAGCCAAACGATAGAGCAGTTTTGCAAACTCCTTTCAAGCATGTATTCAGTAAAACTCGTCAAGGAAACAACAAGTTCGTTTTAGAAAGAAAGTCTTAGAGATACATATGAAAGCCAATGGTGCGATAGTCGTTTTTTGCAGATTTGCTCAACAAATTAATCAGGAATTATCAACCAATAAGATAATACATATTTAAACAATTCCGACCGCTGAGATAAATCATTTGTAACACAACAAAAGACTTCTTTATTACTCGACGAAAGTATTTCGGCTGCTTAGAAAGTGCATACAAAATTTTTAGTACTTTAAAGCAAACGTAATTCCTTCTAAAGGTGATGCAAGAATTTCATACATATATGAGGTTTAGCATCCAGTTCGGTGAAAAGCGCTTATCATTGAATGCACCGTGAATGTCTATGCGAAGTTTTCGTTTTATAGCTTCATATCGAGCTCTGATAAGAAGGCACATATGCACATCGTTACCGGTATAAATGAGCCGGAAAGCATCCCAGGATAATTGGCATAGTACACACTTCTGCGTGCCATATACTTGACCAGTATATTATATGTATATACTTTCTGTTGGTCTAGATTCGATAGCTGCGATCAAAAATGATCCATCTTTAAAAATGATCCATGACGCCGATCGGTTTTTCATTTGGTACCGATCGTAACGCAGAAAGAGGAATGATTGTAAAAGTAAACAAAATTTTCAGCAAATTTATATTTTTCGTCGTTCCTAACATGTATGTTTGATAAGATGAATGAGGATGAAAATAGGCATAGAGTGCTTTATCGTCAACTATGGACGTATTAATGGAGGTGATTTTCGTTACTTGATTCTGATGATGTGCCGAAACGTTTAGCAAAAATTTTAAACGAATATCGAGTGGAAACACAATCATTAACACTAGGCAAGCTTTTTTTTTTATAACGATACAGCGATGGAAGTTTTATTGTTGCATAAAATCTATTAATAAATTATGCCCCCTTAAATCACCGAAAATTTGAGTAGGTGTGCAGCACCAATAATTAATCCGGGTAAACTCCATACGTCTCCTTCTTGCCGCATCGGACGGGGAACACAGGTCAGCCGTAGCCTTCGGCTAACGGCGGTTCTGACTCTGACCTTTGATGCCATATGAAGCAAAACGCCGATCGAAGCAATCATCTGTCACATCAGATGCCATATCCACTCAACACTGGCGTTCCCTCTAGAAGACGGCCTCAATCGACGAAGATGGAGGAGACATTGCGCGTACGCTGTCCCCGAGGGAATCCGACAACGAACGATGAAATGATGATGTGTGATGATGAAATAATCGGCCAATGCCCTAAATTAGTGTATTTTTTGCAGTACCTAAATTCACCTAGAAATTTGAGTACTTTGAGTATTTGAGTAGTGAGTATGGCTAGCAGCCGAAATTTGAGCACTTATTGACGAGTTTTTAAGGCGCATAATGATGTTTGTTTATAGGTTCTTTAATCCCATAATTTTCCCATCCATGTGAATATACGATAATTCAATATGCAATAAATTTCAATACTCTCACCTTACAGGTATAAACAAAGTGACGATGAAGCTCGCTTAAGCAACAACACTTTGATGGCGGTCAAGCATCAAACACAATCCTTCAAATGTTGTTATGTATCGCTTTGACTTCCATAACCTCTTATGTAGCGCTATTAGCAGCTTGTGGTGTTCGATGAACCGGCTCCTAACACCGCTTTACTTGCGGCATTATTTTATATGCAACGCATCCCGTTACGTTTGTTGTACACAGAGGTGACCCATATGACGGTTTAATAAGTAGATACGTTGTTATTGCTTTGACTGAATTCTCAGTGAAAGTGGCAACTTGATTAGTAGCGTTCTTGGAGAGGTATACGACGTATTTTTTGCGATTTTTTGGCCCCGTCCTCGACCATGACTCAAAGAGTAGAATGGTGGAGTAAGCGCGACTGCTCAACCACATTTAGGTCATCCCTTATTTATACTTTGTCAGCAGTCTTGGAATATGGTGGTAGGTCCTCTGTTTTTTGAACTGTATGAAAAACTGAGTTTCCAGTCCCATCAACCACTTTCTTCTTTTTCGGTGCCCTACCTGCAAAAACTGAGCGTATCAAACCTATTACCTATTGCAAGTGACAGCAGACGTCATATATTCCTGCAAAGTTGTCGAACAAGTAAGTGACAAGAGTGTAAAGCATCGTACCAAAAGGGTTTTTGATTATCGGATGTTGCATCTTTGAAATGCTCAAGGATCACCCGCTCTCTCGAAAGACTGTGCGTGCCGCTTGTAAACCTATGCCCATTTGATGTGCTTGTTGCGTGCCTTCACTAAATATGTTACCTATGAGAGTCAGCGCTGAAATGTGGCACTAACTGCGAGCATTCTTCAGCAGTAGGTTTGCTTTGGGGCGAACAGTTAGTTTAAGGGTCCGAGCATTACACTCCTCAGTTTCACCTCTTCCCCATTTATTCTTTTAGAGTGATAAGCAAGTTACCTCTGGTACACTGATGAGTCTCTCAATGCGAACAACCACTGCCATAATATGTAATACCACGAGGGCAAAATCTGCCCGGGAAGAGCAATAGCTTATTCGAAAAATGCTTTATTATCTATCCATCTTTCGCGGACTCTTTTTGCTGGCATTGTGTTCACGGATTCCATCCACATAACATTATCTCTGAGTATCCACTCGGCATCCAGTATTTCTTCCGATACTCCATGGTACTGAACAATATATAAGATATGGACAACATGTAACTATCCCATAACGATAGATATCCAGCTATTGTATTATAAGTGTTCACGTTTATCGTAAGATCAGCTTTGCAACGTTTGACTGGAAGTTAACATAAAATCCATAAACATAAAAATGATAAACTTGACACCTTATCTTAGGTACCTTAGAAGTCGATGATCAACATGCTGTCCTTGCTTCAGTAAACGGCTCATCGACGACATTTCTCACGATTTTTCATGCGATTGCAGCATGGCACGTCATCCGCTGGCTAGGCGGACCATGACGTGTGCCTTCCGCCGTTTTCATCACCTGCCCCAAGAGATCGAACGAAGAGTGCTTTTGTGAGTCTTAGTCTCAGTCTAACATCTCTGGCAGAAGATCGGCAACATCGCCCTAGTTAGACTACTCAAGCCCCCGTTCGATGACAATGCTCTTACTTAGCGGGGGTTTATTACGATATTGTCTGATAATTCCACAAGCTCCAATAAGCCTAAAAATGATAAACTGGACTAAGGAAACTTCGTGGCATCAAATTTTCACTTATTGTGCTATCTATCCATCGGATTTATATTTATGTTTCATAGAACCCTGCCGAAAGAATGTCTCAAATTACTGGACGGAAATTGAAATGCGAAGTTTTCCGATTCTTTGTTAGTGTGACATGTTGATGAGGCGCAAATATTCCAGTATATGATCAGAGAAGAGTGACCAGAGAAGACGAGAGAATGACCAGAGACTAGAGAAGAGCGTATGTTTCAGAATGCTGTTCCAATAGCATCATCTGATAAGAGGATAAGCAACTGATTAAATGCATTCATTTATATTTGCATAGGCGAACGCAGGCATAATTGCAAACATTGCATTTTGAGCCATTCAAATTTCCCTGCAAGCGATTGAGGAGGTGCGTTGTCGAAATCCCCGTTCTCGCCTCCCTCTCTATGCTTAGCTTTCTGGAAATCACTTTTGTTGCAATTGCTTTTGACGATTTTTTTTTTTTTTTTGCTTATTTATTACCACTAATCTTTCGTTTTGCCAAGAAATGGTGACAATAATTAAAACATTTGTCAGCTATTTGCTTTAACTTTCAAAACCGTAAAGTTTAGCTCCACGTATTAGCCAGCAAAAAAAAAAAATTGAATAAACCTCCTAATTTCGGTGCATTTTCCACCTCGCTATTTTTAAGCGAAATTTATTGCATGATGTAAATCAGGAAAAGCCAACCAAAAAACTAAAGATTGGCACAAAGTCCATTTTACCAATCTTTAGTTTATTATTATGGCTGAACTGATCGTTCATGGCTATCAGAAACCGACAAAAATGGGCGATAAAATTGCTCGAAATTGTCGCATTAAAGCGATGAATAAATAACGAGTTTTTGAATTCGTTGCAAAAATTAATGAATGCGTCGGAAATTTTACATTTTTTTTTTTTTTTAGAGGATTTCTCTTTCGCATTTCTAAAGATTTCGATAATTTTCGATAGTTAATTTATTGTCGACTCGTGAGTTATTCTCTAAAGATTGCAAAATTCTCGACTATTCTTCTCATCAACGAGTGAATTAAAGGAGCGGAAAGAAGAAAGGCAAAGCTAGAAGCTCAATATTTGCATCAATAATTTTTCGATTCTCTCAAATTCGTCGAAGATTTCCCGTTATCCATGCTTGTCTATATTTCGATTTTTGCATCATTCCTTTGAAAATGCCTAAAGTTCGCATCTAACAGCTCCTCTTTGATTGCAGGCACGCTAGTGAATGGCTGCCCATTTGTGAGTACAGACCATAGGGAATTGATAGAGAGAGAGAGAGAGCGAGAGAGAGAGGGAAAGAGGGGGAGAGGGGCAGAGCGAGACAGAGAGCACGATCGACAGAGGGAATGCCATCTTCTTTTTCTTTCTCGCGAAATATTCGTCAGGAAGTCATTAAGTTGAAATAGGCAAATCCTTTTCTGCATTCCGTTATTCTTTCACTCTGTTGACTTCATTTTTAATAAATTTTTGCAAAACTTTTTAAATTCGGAAAAGAGAACCATCACGACGACGTCATTACAAAATATATGTATATAATACGCATCTATACCTGTTTTAACTGATAACCGCAAAGGTTGGTTGATAGGGGTAAAATTTCCCAGATATATATCTACCTATACCGAGAGTTTTAATATCCTTGATGGCACTGTTGTTTCTTAGGCGCATAATAATAATAATAGTATATACTAGGATTGTTTGTTGCTATAAACCTTGGGATGCACCGAATCAGATAGAGATGTTTATATTAACGTTTCGCCTCAGTGAGCCATAATCATAGTAACTACCCTCAAATTTGGGTAATTATATTTCGTTAGTATAAACATCTCTATCTAATTCGGCACATCCCAAGGTTTATAGCAACAAACAGTCGTAATACATATACCATGAGCGTTGTCTTATTTTAATGGTGTCGTCGTTCATCAACGTTAGTTGGTTGTGTCGGTAGAAATGTTTAAAAATGCGATGAAATTTTCGTCATGAATAGAGTCGAAAAATGAGATAATGATTTTTTTAAAATAGAAGCGGTCGGTCATTTGGGAAAACGTATTATTATCGTGAGTGGTCGGTTCATGAATCGCAAATGTATATGGGGCGTTTCATGTTATCTCCGCATAAGCCTATTTCATGTAATTTCCTCTTGTTTCGCTCATAAAGTTCATATCTGTCATATTCTACTTCCTCGTACCTATAAAGCAGACTATCCATCGATACGATCTATTTTATCACCTCTTGAAAAGCATAAATTTCGTAGGCTTTTTTTAATAGATATTTGAATTTCATTTAGAGATATGAGTTGGATTTTTTTCTGGTTTTTTTAACTGTTTCAAAAAAAAAAATAACGATGGGGTATTAGTAGAGAAACTTTTGCGTTAATAGCACTAGTCGTCATTGAATGTACCTATATTTTAAGAGAGTTTTTTCTCTTGTTTCGTTTATACTCACCTGTATTCACCTGTACTTATTACAGGTTTATATCATACTAATAAAAAATGAACTAAATTAGTTTAGTTGCACTTTTAATGATGTGTTGATTCTTTCCAAAGTAAAATCATTTGTCCGAAACAGTAGTTGCTTTCCTTCAGCAGAGAATACTACGAATCACACTCATCATCAACATTCCCTCGTTTGTTCCTCAATTTCCTTACAGTCAACATTTGCGCAATGTCTCCTCCATCTTCGTCAATCGAGGGTGTCTTTTGAAAGGGACGCCTTATCCGCCTTCCGCGGATCCTTAGTGGACATTGTATCTGATACGACTGATGGATGCCCCGATCGGCTCGTCGTTCCGTCTAACATCGAAGCCGAAAGCCGCCGTTAGCTGGAGGTCGTTCCTGGTCTCTATTCTCCATCCGGTGCCCGCAAGAATGAGACGGATGTTTTTTACTCAGATTTTACCCATATTGCTCAATATTATTTTTTAAAGGAAAGTTTAACACGAATATTGTGTGGCTATACCATTCGCAGATCTCCACCTGATAGTCCCTTTTAATTTAATTTTAATTCACTTTGCTGCTATGTTAACACAAATAATAGATAAGGTTAAAGGTATTCATTATTTGTTTTCTACAGCGAATAGCTGCCTGCTTCTTTCTCGCTTGGAGTAGATATTTGGCCGACTGATTTTAATGTTCGACGATCTACTGATATATGTTAGTTGGGCTATTTTGTTAAAATGATAAAATTAGTAAAAATGGTAAGGCTTGATAAATTGGCACGGTTATATGGGTTGGTTAAGTGGTGGAATTGGTAAAGATGGTAAAATTTGGTAAATTGGTAAAATGACGTGGATTGGTAAAGTGGTCGTGGTTTAAATGAATGGTTTGCAGAAGATTAAAAATCTGCAGGAAAACCCGCTGAAAGCGTAAATAAAACGATGAGTTAGAACAGAGTTTTGTTGTTTTCTTTTCTTCTCAATAACGCTACGAAATCATACAAATTTTTGGGGGATGGTTGAAACGAAAGAAATGGTTTAAATGTTGCCATAACACGATGAAAAAGAATAGATGATTTAAACGATGTGGTAGTTTTCTACTGGAATTAGTTAACTGCTTATTCAACTACGATAAACATATTTTAATACGGTGTGTGAAGGAAAATGGCATGAATCATCGAGTGCTGCATCGCCTGCTAATATTGAGGATATATGCGGTTTTTCGTACTATTTTAGACATTCCCTTATGTTGTTGTTGGCTTATTTGTTCGGCTGTTTTCGTTTATATACCGAAGTGATTCCAAGCGGAAGTTTTTCTTGTCGATTGCTTTTTTTCGTGTTACCTTATTATTAGCTTATGCCACTTTGATTAATAACGCAACGAATGTTCATTCGATTTTCAGTATAATGCATGAAAATTTCCCCGGCAATCTTGAACGCATCACATTGGGCGCAAATGGAAAGCAAATAAATCTTTTCAGCTTTTCTTTCAAAAATTTCAATGCAAAAAGGTTTAAAAAGTGCTTTTCCTCATCATTGCCTAAGGGCCGAATGAAAAAAAAAAAGGGTTACTCGGTGGAGTACAGCGGCTAGTGGATGGCGTTTATTTGAATAGAACGAAAGAAAAAACATCGTCACCTAATGAGTACTTTTCCCTACGGATCGTTTTTTTTTTGCTAATTTTTTGCACTTATGTCTCTTTTCTTTTGTGCTACATAGATGCCTTTATATATAAATGATTTAAACGATTTTATTACTGCAAAAAATATTTCAATGCTTTATGCTTTTATCTTTTGAGAAAAGAGTTCGTTTGATTGTTAGCAACAGCTGATCTCTTTTATTATCGTCCAGCGAATGATCGATCCCTCCGCGCGCCCCCTCAAAAAAAGACACGAAACAACAAATTTATCCAATACTCGAGAATTTAGCTCCACATATTGTTTTCTTTTAGTGGCATTTTCTGCTATTGGATTTCCTAAGAGTGCTCAAAGATGTGACATTGTGTTGATTAAAATGCATGCGTTTCTTTTTTTTTTTTTGCTTCATCGTTTATTTGTTTATTTATTTATTTATTTATTTATTTATTTATTTATTTATTTATTTATTTATATGCTTGCTTATTTATTTGCTTGTTCGTTTACTTGTTTACATGTTTATTTACTCGTTTATTTAAACATTTATTCATTTGGTTTTATTCGTTTTTGTTCTAAGCAATAAAATACGACTCAATGTCACGTTTTCAAGATATTTTACCGAAATTTATGAGGTCTGAATTAAAGCCTTCTTTTTTTTACTCAACTTTATAAGATTCCTGACGTTCCCATATTTGGATCCTCCTAGAGATTCGTCCTTTTCCGCAAAAAATAT
>JAARMF010001848.1:9962-34667 GCA_022844705.1 Toxascaris leonina
CCCCCCCCCCCCCTCCCCCATCCTTCCAACTATCATACTCGGCTAAAGGTTTTTGAATTGAGAACTGACCAGTAAATGTCAACCTGATTCTTATCTATAAAATCCGGAGGGGTTTTTCAAATATCTCTGTCAGCATATGCCTCCAATCTTCTTCTTTTCTTTGTCTCGAAACGAAATTGAACAGTTAATTTTGTTGAACAGTTTTTTTCCCTTAAAATGGACAAAGTTTGCCATGAATATTGCACCTCAAAAAATATCGAATGAAGTAGCTTTTGATCCTTCTCTATTCAGCTCTCCAGGACTATGGAATCTTCTTCCTTCCCCTTCCTCTATCTCCCCTCCTCTTCATTTCCCCTCCCATCACCTCGTCCTTCAGTCCGCTAGCAGAGGCTATTGAATCATCAATGAAACCTCTAGAATTAACACATATAAACGAGGAAGTGTTTAAATAAATGGAAGTCGAGATGATTCTGAAAATCCGTCATAATTTTTTGGCATGACGGTACAAAAATTTAGTAGCACGAGACTACCACCGTCTAGAAAAAAAGAACGAGATGAGGTTGAAAGGAGGTCATGTCGAAAATGAAATCTGCAAAAGAACGGGCTCATATATACTCATAGATTTGTCAAAACGTTGAAAAAGGAGCAGTGCAGTTGCAAAGGAAGTGGACAATCGTGAAGGGCCTGTTGTGTGATCAGATTGAAGAATAACATCGCGTTTCTTGGTTAACTTGAATAATCACTTCTGGTTATATTTTTCTGCATTTTGCATTATAATCTGAGAAGCGGAAATAAGTAAACAATAATTTGAAATGCTTACTTCTACCAAACTTAATTCCTCATGCATTAATTGGCACCTTCACGTCGATGTGGATGACGGTAATGATTTATATTCATATCTCAACAGCGACTTCAATTCGGTTCGCTTTTCGCATTTGACGCATATATATTTTGTGCAATTGTGTCAAAGTAATGCCTCAATTTCCACTAGCCGTTTGCATTCGGTGGATTTCAGTCAAATTATAAATCTCAGTCGGCAGTAATCTAATTCGCTGAAGTTTTCCAGATTGGTTCTTTCCTTACTTTTGCTTTGTGTCTCTCTTTTCTGTATGATTTATCAGAGATTTATTTCCTCTATAATATCGTTATAATTTTCATCTTACGTGGATCATTTAACTTCAAATATAGATTGCTTTTTTCATTTTTGAACGAATAGAGGTTTGCTGATGAAAAAACTTAATGAAAATTGCAAATTCAAAATCCCAAGCAACGTTAACTTCAGTCACGTTCTCGAGTTCCATTACGCGATGGAAACGTCGCGTTGCTACGTGCCATCCATCCTTCACATCATGGCAACGACAACGGGCATTGATTTGATGAAGTGGCTTGAAAAGACTAAGCCGTCTACGATCTCTAATATTGTGTTTGCAGAATTTAAACATCTTATGTGATAAGCCATTTCCTTCTCTCTACCCATCAGTTAAACGTCTCATATAATACCTATTAAACGATACGGTGGTTTCCTCTACCTGTTGAGCGGAAAACCTCCGGTATTTAGCGACCACTATTACCGACACCAATAAAGACAGAGACAGGAGAACGTGACACACTAGCTTACCTAACCCGGATCGACGTCATATAGCCTAAGGCATATAGCAGATGGAAAATTTCACCGAAAGTGATGTCAAGGCATTTTTTGCAGTTGCATTCATTTCGCAAACCAACTTTATGACCTCCGAATAAATGCGGGAAATAAAGCGGTGTGCACAGTATTTATCAAGAAATGGAGGTTTGGATGTTCCTTCATTACCAGCTGGTTAGTATCATGGAATATAGAATGTGCAGAATAACGCCTCAATAATTCGACTGATGCGACCGCTGGCAGAAATGCTAAAATATACATTTTCTCATACTTTAGTGGCAAATTTGCTTCGCAAGCAACGTATTGTCGTAATATCCGTGTGTGTTTACCTGTCTGTTCTTCTATACGACGGTATTAGCTCGGAAATCACTCGGGAGAGAGTCATGGTATCGTTCATACCGCATCGCAAACTAAGATATCCCATTCGAAAAGAATATATACAAACCTTTGATGGCGAAAGATGATCTGTATACCTGGTAAAGTTTTTGCTTCGCATCGATTGGATGCGGAGAATTGACATTATTTTTAAGGAATATAATTGACAATATTTTTTATCTCTGTTGATAATTTAAGAGAATTGTTATGTGATGAATAAGATGAAAACGCGCGTTTAGTGCCAACTTTTTCAGCATATTCTCTTTCTCATTTGCAGCTCTAATGTGCACTTTTTTGAAACATTCAAACATCACACCGCCTTATTCCTTCAATCAATCTGAACCATCCGACTTGCGCTAACAAGCCGACTTCTAATATTTTTGAAAAAAGAAAAAACTTACAAGTGCTACTTCCAAATTAAATGGATAATTTATTTAAGAGCGATCACTAACTCAAAACGAATGGGCGGTAACTTTCGCAGATTGAGTCTTAATAAGCAAATATTTTACTCTCTCTACTGTGACTAATGTGAAAAGTCGCCTAGTTGCGTGAGACTAAAAAGTTGTTAATTGCATTAATTGGCGCAATTTTTATCAGCAAAGACTACCCTTCATTGAATGGATTTTCATAAACTCAAAATGCTTATGCGATTTTATTTTCGTGGTTATATACCCTGTAAATTAGTGTGTTTTCAAATTTAGCTATCGGATACTCTGGTCTCTTCGGTTGAGCTTCAAAAGTTTGCTTCGAATACTGTGCCCAATATTTGCGATATGTCCACCATAGGTCTCCTGCGAGCAATTCTGTACTCGAGCAGTAGCCAAGTGCTTGTAAAGTGATGACTTGATTATGAAGTTCTTCCATAAGTTCAGCAATTATCCCGCTGTTCCGCTTGTCCGATAAATCATTCATTGTATTCATAAATATCCCTATTCCGCTCATCATTTCAACACGTTTCAACGCTTGAAACTTCATGCCGTATTGCTTGCAAAATGTATTCTGTCCTATTTTCTTCTTCAGGTGGTGCACTGATCCGTTGCATTTTAACTCTCGTCACATATTCATGAAGCACCATTGTCAAACGAGGATCATCTTTACTCAAAACCTTTTGAGCTGTGTTGTTTTTCAGATCGAAAGGATATAAGCTGCTTTGATATAATCAAAGCAGTATAACAATGCATCCTGACGATTCAATAGCAGTTACTACTGTCGCCGTTGTGAGTTTCGCACTTTAAAGTTCCAGCTTCGGTGGCATTTCAGTTAAGGAGTTGCAAGGATAGCAAATATAGGCACTGCAGTTGTTTCCTGAATGATAATCAATTCCAAGCCAATAGCATCCTAACGTGTGTCATCAAAATTTACCGCTACCACCTAGCACCTTACTTTCATCTGTTGATTTGTTGTTCTATGAGAGGGGAACTGAGATGAGTTGCGCTAACTCTTCTGTCTGCAGCCGATGTTTTCTTTTTGTGAACACCTTGAAATGAACATTCTCTATGTGTATAATGGAAGTGCATCCTATACTGTGGTAGAGGTGCAGCATTAAGTCTTCGGCAGTTATCTCATTTTCGAACAATGTGGCATTTAATAAAATGTCGCATATATCGTTGTTTAGGCAAACGAAATAGTACGACCATTTGCATAACTCAATTCAACATTCCTTCCTTCTTTATTGTTTGAAATTTTCTCAACTCACTCACAAGGAACTACGGTGATTGTTGACTCAGTCGCAGCGTTTCAATTTTGCTCACTGAATACGATGTATTAGAGCTCACAGTTTTCCATCCTAGAATGCGAATTTATACATCTGAGTCGAAAATGAGGAAATTGGAATTGATAAGGGCGTTGCGGAAATTTGGTTGTTCCCACTGAAGCGCCAGGTTTCAAACAGTGCGACAATCACTATCTACAATGAACAACAAAAAGTGCAAGTTGTCAGCCGGAAGCTGCGTTGATTGATAGAGTCAAACGCGACTACGATTTGGTATTATTTGTTCGAGTTCTGCACTTTTTTTGAGCGATTCAAAAAATGTTATCTCTAGTCGGCAAGTATCGACAACGAATTTCATTCTTGTTGACATGCCAATAAGCAAGAAAAAAACTGCCGAAAGCGCCGACTCAGCGATAAGGGAAAGGACATATTATCTATAAAAGACTGCGTTGTACAAGTGTTTCTTTCTGAGGTTGAGGTAACATGCCCCAATTACCCATACCTCTTAAGTGCAGTTAACAGGCTCTCGGGAAGTTGAACTGTGGTGCTACGTCACAACTTTTTTTAGATGCGACGACATTTATTGCAAACTACAAATCAAAAGAGCCTTATCAATGGTTTTCATAACAAAAAACGTTTTCTTTGTGATCGATGATGTCTCAGTGAGCGTAGGGAATGCTCTAAAGATGAATGTATAGACTAACAATGAATGGTTCTCTGAAATTAGCATCGCTTACTGTTCGACCACTGACCTTTGAAGGCCTAACATTGTGGGATGATGGAGCATCGAGAACTCGTTACCTGGACTCTGAAATTATGATATGCTTGGCTATAATCTGTTAATACGACCTCTGGGAGATTGATTAGCTCCTTATCAACGGTATGAAATGCACAAAGGCGACCGAATGAAGTGGGAAGATTACGCGAAACTGCAAAAAGTCCCAACGACAAGCCATGCCGACTTTGCACTTCATGAATCTGACTGATGCCTATTTGTGCCCAAAGCTTACGCTTCAGAGCTGAATGTCCTGTAGGCCAAGATTCTCTGATTCGGATTCGGAAGTTGCAAATATTCATAATATTCCATCAGTAAATGTCGCCACTCAACTATTTCATCGTGTAATATTCAACCCTCTTCAGGCATGCGGTATCGGTTTATTCCTCAACTTCACTTCGATTTATATAACACACAAATCGAGGAACTTGCAAAACTCATTCGGTGTTATTTGTACTGGCGTGTGCACCATAAATTCGATTGTATTGCTCGTCATTCTCTGTTGGACTGTTGTTGCTCTTGTTTTGTAAGCGCCAATGTCGTTTTTTAACTTCTTTTGTCTATACGGTGATTGGGAAGATTTATATGTGGTATGAATTCAAAATATAAGAAAAAATAGTGGTTGATTTTCACTCGGATACCTTTCAAAGACTCCAATACAGTTCAGAAACTTCGATATCATTTAGAAATTTCGGTACTGTAAAAACTTCGCGAGTGCTTAAGACAGCGCCACTCTTTGAAAATGAAAAACTCTTCACTTTTCAACAAATGAAGCAACACTTTTCTGGAGCTTCTTCAACACTGCAACACAGCGTTATACTAGCATCGGAATGGCGCACACTCTGGTNGTGAAGCAACACTTTTCTGGAGCTTCATCAACACTGCAACACAGCATCGGAATGGCGCACACTCTGGTATATAGGATATGGCAACAGAAGCAATGAAGAGCTGATGTGAAGAAGTTATGACATATTTGTGTTGCCCTAATATGATCCCTTCTTTTTTGCTTTTGGTGTGAAATGCTTTTTGAAGTTTGCAAGAATGAAGAATAAGGGTCATTGCAAAAAGGGCAACCACAGCGATGAAAGACGACATTTCCATCCCTCGTTAGCAATCCAGTAATATGAAAGAGAGCTAGAAGATGTCGTTGCATTCTTTTACATAGTAAAATGTTTTCACCAATTCATTTATGATCTGCATAATGTTCTATTCGCACCGTATGAAAGGTCGCATCATATCAGAATGCTACAAAAAATATCTCTTATATCCTCATATTCTTTGCTAATCCTTTTGAAAATTTTTTTGCAATATGATAGCAATTAATATGAATGAATTCATTCACCGAATTAATTCGCATCTGCAAAATATTCAGTTCAGCACATTTTGCAAACATTTCAACAAAGAAATTCGCATTTTTTGCACCAAAAATGCAGTTTTGAGAGCTTTCAAAGATAAATTCCTATTTCTTCCAGAAACTTTGAAATTTGCAGTGAGGGTCTGGATGAGACCTCAATTCTTGCAACTATTGCTGGACAAGTGGCAAACGCAATGTACTACGCAAGTGTTACGACGCATGCATTCATCGCATTCAACCGCTTTTGTGCTATACGTTTCCCAACAAAATACGCCCGATGGTTCGGAAGGAAAGAGGCGATTTTAGGAGTCGCCGTAATCTGCATACTCACTCTGCTTATGACAGCTGGACTCTATTCCGGTAGAATATTTCGCTTTGAAATGCTTCGTTTTGTTAATATGCGATTTCGTAATTCTGTTAATATTTAGGGATATAATTCGTTTATAAAGCGGTCTCCAAACGAATCTTCTAAATTGAGTACAGTTGTTTATGACTCGATGCTTGCCAGCAGAAGTTGTCTTGAATTATATGAGCTAACTCATAGTATAAGCTGTGCAACAAGCATGTGCTGTTACAGTATATTACATGTGGGATTAATAACGATTGGAATTAAATTACACCGGCGATGAATTGATTTCGAGCTCAGTGGCTGTTGAAAAGTTTCTTTATTTTGCAGATATCTGAATAAATTGTGTTAAATTTCGATGAAAAACATAATTTGTAGATGGATGCGGTTATTTGTTCAATACGAAAACTTATCGTTGGGGATATCAAAACACAAGTTGTGGTCGTATTTATCAAACATGTTTCAATATCATCTATACATTGGTGATATTAGGCACGATGACTGTCGTCGATTTATTAACTCTACAGAGATTGCATCACTTCAATAAGGTAATCATTTTCAAGATAACTTCACTGTTTTGTGATCCTCAACCGAATTACATGTAATCTCTGAATATATTCCCATCTAATCCGCAATGACAGAACGACCTTTAACCTCTATTTTATGATGTGAAATGTTGATTCTGTTTTTCCATCATCAAATGTTTGTTATTTGATATTTTGCTATAACAAAGTTCAGGGGATTTAATGTCGCAGCGAAATTCATGTGCAAACTTTGCGAGTGCATTTTTTCTTTTTTTCTAAAAGGTTTTTGCTCCTATGAATAAATAAATAATCACCAACGTTGCCCTTAAATAATCACCAACGTTGCCTTTGAACTTTTTTCGCAGCAAACAATCAGCCTCATTTCAGCAATTCAGAACGAAGACCATCGTGAATCCTCAAGTGAATGAACAAAAGTTCTCGACTCGAAACAAGGAGCTAGCATTTTTTGTACAGGTAATATCAAAATATGCATATGAGTTCACCTTCAATAAAATCAAACTCCACTGTAAAATATCACAACGTAGTATTCTGGGAAACTGGAACTTTTTCTGGAAGTGACTCATAAATAAAAAACCCAAATCCTCCCCATCAGCCTCACTTCCACCTCTTGGAAAAGCCTGCATTTGAGGAGCATTCTGCAGTGCTAGAAGAAATCTTCAAAGTAGATCGCTTCTTCAGGCTTTTTGGAGTACTCTGAGATCGACTGCACACAGAAAAACCGCTTTTTCACGTTCTTCTCCGCAAAATGACCATTCAGACATTCATCTAATTTTCAGTCAGTAAAATATAGTCTGAATTCAATAGTACTGTTGGAGCCCAAATAGGATTTTCATCCATAACCGACCCGAATGCTTTATACCCACAAGCGAAGATTGGTTAGGCTGCGTACGTTCAAAAGCACTGACCTGTTATCAATCAGTGCTATTTGGGCGGAAGCGACGTAAGTTATCAACTAGGAAAAATATGTCAACTGAGTTGGCACAAAATGCGATTTTACATCCTTCCAATCTGAGAAAGCGCTTCAAAAATTACGAACAAAGTGTGGCTATTTAAGCGTTCATGTTTTCACTCATTCAGTAGTCCATTCAAATCTTCTACAGAGGCTTGTTATTCTGTGAGCCGATTGGTATGGAGCTCATTTCTGGCTAGCTTTTTGAAATTTTTGAATGTCCTTAACCCTTCGCTGTTCGATTTAACAAAGTAAAATATTTCACAGTGGACCTTTTTCTAGTATACAGTGTTGTAGCGTGTGGTATAAATGTAGTTATAGTCACCATAATTTTGATCTCTGGCTTCCACAATCCCCAAGTTGGAGGTACCAGACATACAGACGGATATTACCATAGTTCATGATTTGGCTTTACAAAGCGATGTTAGAGGGAAGCATGAAGAGGAAAGAAAGCATCAAGCTTGAATATGACCCTCAAAAAACGGCCGAAATTCCGTTTTCGAGTAAAATATGGGTAAATCGTTAGCCATCATCAGCCAACAACTGCACTATTCCACGTTCATTTTACTGCGTTCAGGAAGCTGTTTCATATAAAATAAATCCTTCAGCGTTATTTGTTCCTTGATTCCGCAATGTGTCCTTCTTGTGCCTCTGGTAATATAGCAATGAATAAACTGTTCTGACTGTAACGGACACAAAAAAATTATTGACTCGGAAGAGCGCTAGTTTCGCTGAGCTTATCACAGATATTTTATGCACACTCGTGGCTGTGCTTTCCTATTTTATACGCATACTTGGGCAAGGAAAAAAGGAATGTCTGAGCGAGTGAAATTCTGTAGGCTGAAGTAAACTTAAATGTATTGTTGGATCAAAACTTAAAATAAGTTAGCTGGATGGGAATAAACTAGGTTGAAGATAAAACAAATCTTAACCTTCCGCTAATACTCATCTTTCTAACAGATATCAATCCAACATTATTGCAGTCATGCGTTTGTGGGTCGATCTATATAATTGCTTTATTCATCTTTTATGTTGGGCCAAGATTTGCTCCCTCAAAATGGGGACAATTCATATGTATAACGGTCGTTTGGATTGCTGCACACGCTCTCGACGGGTGAGTGAACATGGCCTCGAGCAAATCAGCGAAACAAATCTTCTTGACCTCTCTTTCTATCCTCTTCACAAGAGAGAATGAGTTTCTGAATGATTAGATTAGATGTCTCACAGGTATTTTAAGTCTTTTTTGATTTTACTTGCCTGACTGAAATATGTTCTAAGCGGGTATGAATAAAGCTTCAAAGTGCAGGGTTTCAAAGGTGCAAAAGTGGCCATTTTGATTTCGGGGGCCTTAGCTATTATTCAACCATTGAAAGGCTCATGTTCTGGGAAGGGGGGCTCATATTGAAAATCTCCAGCATTTTCGTCGTCATTTTACTGGCATATAGGTTTAATGTTTGGAATTCGAATAGGAAAACATATATTATTTATTGAATTTCAGTGCGATGATTACTGCATTCAGTTGGAAGCGTCTCCATGATGGTGGCTAGATTACCATCCGACACTGTTTGTTCAAGCATCTTGTTATGTCAATCAACGATGGCTGTCCCATAATTCGGAACGACTGCCAATCAAGAAAGTCGATGATTTGACGCATGCCTTGCTCTTTTTCCTGTTTTTTGAGCTTTATCTATTCAAGAACATATCTCGATATGCCCAATTGTGCATTTTGAATATGCACACTGTATAGACCGGATATGTCGAGATTATAGGTTGCAGAGGTGATCTAGATCTGAGGATGCATATCCCAGAGAGGATGCTTGGGATGAATTCATCGTTTTTGCTTAGTTCGAATGAACGCTGGACAATCCATCCAGCTTTCCATCCAGCTGTAAGAGATAGAATCTATTGAAGAACTATAGGCAATCGTGAAAGTGCACAATGCGAGGGCTGTAGCGCAGCAGTGCGACACAATCATCTACTGCAACACTGAACAAATTAGAGCTTAAATGCTCAGCTGATTAAGGGACTCTCGAAAAAATTGCAAACATTTCCACTCTTGTCCATTTCCCATTAAGACATTATATCCGCCGCTAAAGAGAACCGGATTCGAGATATTGATGAGCGAAAGCAGAATCTTCTCCTGCTAAAAGACGTCGAACGGGAAGGCGCCATCTTCGCAAGATTGGCTAACCGTAATTTGGCTTCAACATCACCTGAACAAATCACTGAGATGCTGCATTAGGGTTCCAGGACTATATCTAATGGGGCCATACCTCAGGGAAAAATCAACGCCTGATAATGCGTCGATCACATTTCAAATGGAAAACGTCCAAGCAAACACATCCTTCACGATTTGACTTCTCGGGAAGCTGAGCTCAAGTGCAGCTCACGTGGGAAGTATTTCCGGAGAAATAGAAAACAATAGCTCAACACCTGTCACCTCGACTGGTTCTTCTTTGTGATTCAAAAAAGGATCCGATGGTAAGGAGGTTTTCTAAGCACATGCGAGCTTGTGGGCATCAGGTGAAGCTGAAAGTAGATCAACCTCAATGAACCTCATAATCTAAGAAACAGAACAATAAAAGTTTGCAATAGTGGTGGTAAAAGCAGTGATCCCATATCACTGTGCTGCATAAATGTACGATCCCCTATAAGATGGCAAATTTATCGGAAACAGCGAATTTTGGAACAAATTCTGAGCACGCCTTTTCTTGCATGGCCAATTCGTCCTTAAATCTGAGCAGTCTTTTGCATGTGTTCGAGATAGAACGTTATTGATTAATAACCATAAATGAAATAGGCAATCCCTGTGAACGTTTATGTGCTTCGATTCGAAATGTAATTGAATTCAAAGTGATAAGCTATGACGTTGTTATTGCAACTGATTTTGCCTGTGAATAAATGAATATTAGTTGTGATCACTTTCTATAATTTTGAGGCAATGAAAATGTTTGCATTCAAAGATCATTTGGAGTGAGTTTCATTTTGCATATACTAGTGGGATGTTGTGTGGGTCGTTGATATGCCGATTTTTATAGTATTGGCAGAATACGCATCACATAAATTGAATACAATCTCAACACTCTTAGCCAAACAGTTCGCTTTGTTCCTAATTATGCAGATGAATGTTTCCCCTGAGAATGAGTTATTAGAATCCATCCGCACGTTGTTTTCGACATCTGCTGCGAACGTCGCTAATGAGACGGCACAAAGCTGAAGCATTCGTTATTTGGACGCTCTCAATTTCAGCTTTGAAAGATTCAATAGCGAATTAGTCAAGTGTGACAACTTGAAAGCAATGAGTTCAATCTGTGTAATCAACCGTTAAATGATTATGACGTCATTCCATCCGTTTTTACACTTAGAAATAAATACGACGGATTTCCATTAGAAATATTCACTTGGGGATGAGAAAGAAGCAAATTGTCAGTGACAATATCGTCATTTACACAACCACAACGTTCGAAACGGTTCTCAGCATCCGCAGTTGCGTTAATAACCGAATGCGCGAAAATCACTCTCAAAAATGAAAAAAGAATACAAGTGGAGAGAAGAGAAAAGATGAACATCAATTGTTGGATTTGAATCTAAACCATAAGATATATACTAGTTATAGAATCCATTCTGAAGCCTGGCAGCTAGAGAAAAATACTTTGGCTGAAAAGCCTCGATTGACGGCTGCATCGAGAGGAGAAGAAGCATCGAAAGCTTTAGGCAGTTGAAGCCTCGATCACCGGCCACATGAATAAAGTTCCGTTTATATGCGATAAGCTTCGATCTTATTACCAAGCGACATCTTAAAGGCAGCGAAACTATACTTATTCTGGATTTCTGTTTGTGATTGGATCGAAATATTCCACACACTTTATGAGGAAGCAAAAATGTAATAGTTGATTCAGGCATCGCTAACAAAAATGGACCGAATTGCCAATGCTTATATCACACCCGATCATTGACACTGATCTGCCTCACCTTCAAAGCGATTTTCATCATAAAGATTCCATAAGTGCAAAATAATTTGAAACCAGCGATTTCAATCGACGCACTTTTGAGGCACAGAATTTTGTGTTTCTTGTCCAATTGAATAGTAGCAACACCTATAACGAGATCAATCTAAAATTTGCTACTACAAAAAATCATTGACGCATTCAATCCCAAAGTAGCTATTAAGCATCTGCCGAAAAAGGTGATTTATGAGTGTTCCTGTGCAAGCACCTGCCCACGTATGTAATTGTTTTATTTTAGCTTTGTTACATCGAAACTAGCATCCGATCAGAGAGAATGTTGCACTTATTCTGTCTATTCTTCTCTTCAACTCTCAAGACCCTCAGACTCAGCAACAGTTCAGTGATGTACAATCATATGAAGCAACTCATTAAGTAATTGAATACTTTGTTGTATCGATAAAGAAACTCTATCTTAAAATAGTCGAAATTGTGGATACGAGAGGTTGCCATGACGTTGGCATGAAAAGCTTGCCAATAAAACCATCCGGACAATCCTTCTTGGAAGATACGCAAATATGACAACCCTAACTCATTCTGCAATTGTAGCAAATTCATAGGTTCAAAGAAAAGCTGTTTAAGGACATTTTCCAATCAGCAATAGGCAGAAATATGCGAAGTGTCGTAATCGCAGCTGCATGAGATTTTCTGTGGTGCAGCTGTCATGGTAGAACTTGAAAAAAAAAGCAGTAAGTGCAAAAATACTATGAGGCAGAGGAGACCAAGCATTCGCGAGCAGTTTTTTTTTAGAAGCACACCTCAGGAATGGCGTTTATGTTCGCTGAGAAGCATCTATTCTGCAACTCGGTCTAGTCATCTGCAAAGTCGGATTTATCACTTCTTTGACAGATGTGAAAGGCGAAAAAAGTAGGCCATCTGTCTGCTGAGGCAAATAAATATTTCGGTTCAAATCAGTTTTTGCTGCATGAATGCCCACAAGATAAAAGAGTCAAATAAACGAAATTTGTACGTGGTTTGACACCGCAATATTCTGCAATTAGCGATTCCTGCTTGCATCTCCTCCGCGCCCACCATCCACTTTTGCAATACTCTTTGAAAACAATCGTGATGGGTGAAGGTTGGACCACTTGAGTTTATTGTATAATAAGTAGGGGATTAATTAAATATAACAACGTTTTTGGAATAGATTTTGGAGCTATTCAAGCAACGAAATCGATTCAAGCATGAGTATATAGAAAATGAAAGGAAATATCGGTTAAAGTTGAAATGCAGGTGAATGGAGTATACAAGTGCCCGAAAAGCATATCTGCAATGAATATTGACGTTGTTACGCCGCTAGAGCATTCTAGGGATCATCCAGCGAACTATACTGTCACAGCTGAATTGTGTCATATAAAAGTTTTGTTAATAGTTATCACTTTTATGCTGACTGCACTTCAACATCAAAAGAAAAATTGATAACTTGTTTGCGAACGTTATTTGAATTATAGGCATTCCCATGGTTTAAGAATTGACTTCTCGTGATATTCACTGCTGAAAGAATCGATTTTCCTGTAAAATTCATAGAAAGTATCTGATTTAAAGAATTGAAGATATTTTTCACTCGAGAATTATGCAAAAAAAATCGGCTAAGTTAATCTCAAATCTCCAATTTCCTCTAATTTGCGCCTTGAATTTTCAACTGTCCGAATAATCACGGCTCAAAATTAATACGATTGTCGTAACATCTCTCAGAGTCCAATATCATTTGAATTATTTCTTTCTTTTCCCGATTCACTGCCAAAAAATTCGCCTTCTTTAATTCGCAACAAAAAATGACTCTTTTTTCAACTTGGATATTTCAATATTCTCCCAAGAAACGCCATAACAGGAATAAAATCTTCTTAAATCGCTCATTAAGCCACCAAATTTTATCTCTAACATAAAAAAGGAAGCAAATCTATTCATTTGTTTTTCAACATTATTCAGAGAGGGAACCTGTTGTTAACTCTAAATGGGCTAATATTCTGAATTGGGCTTATCATATTGATCAATTATATCATAAGCGTCAATAGCTTTGGCCACTGATCAAGTTCGTTCAGGTTGTGTCCATTAGTTTTGCGAATTACTCAGAATAATATTACTCTCATATATTCAATAATAGTTATGCGAGTGTGCCTAAGAGTTGCATGCTAGGCGATCAACCATTTATGATCCACAAAAAAATGATGCGGAAAATTTATTCAGTTGATGAGACACGGCGTTCTTCTAATGCAACGAACTTATTGAAACAATTCTCATTAAAATTTTTCTCAGGCAATTGCCGAGGATAATAATCATTTCTTTAAGTGTCACAAATATTGCTAAGATAATCGCGCTTCAGTGCTGTACTCGATAGCGCAATTCATTTTCAAAAATTTCCATTAATGGCGTTCTTTGTGAGTTGGGACAACGTCCATCCTTTCATTTCCGCTGATGCCGATCGATTTCGCAATATTCATTGCTGATTAAATTATTCCTTTCATAAAAATTTCCGTCCCATTGCACTTTTACAGCATCCGTGATCGGTCACGAAATATCCGGAACGATCGACGAAAATTAATGTGAATTGCATAAAGCGTTGCAGTCATCACGTTCATGGGTACAAGGTACAACACTTCATTTGCTACCAACCTCTGCAATGCACTAAAATAGCAATCTCTTCCAATGTTACTCGTGAATCACGTCGCGTGTCTCTTTATCAGATTGTATTCGTTTGAATTCTACGTATTCTGAAGGCTTCGTAGAATGCGAAATCTTTTGGGCATTCAGTCTAGTCAAATGTACTCATTAATTGGTTCAGTTGATGTACTCTGATGAAGCTGCTTGGATTGTCCTCTAGTTCATTAAAGCTTATCTTTTGTAGAGTGCAGTTAGGAAAGAAAGAACCAAAAGAGAATGTTTTCACTCGCCAAGAGAATAAATAAATCAAAAATGGAGTGACCATAAACTTTTTATATTTGATTTAATGCAAAATGCTCGAAATTCATTTTGCTTGTTTTGATGAGCGGAAAGATTGCGATTTTTAATTTGAACTTTAAACTGACGACGGCTTAATGCCTTGAGTATTGCGACGATTCTAAAAAGTTTCCGAATTGTTAATGAGCATGATTCATAGAAATCGCAGTCGAAAATTCTTGAAAATAATTTTTGGATGATTTTGCTTATCGAAATCAATGCCGCCCATAACTCTAACAAACTATATTAACAGCAATGCTACCAGTATTTTCGACTTCCTTATTAGAGAATAGAGGAGAAACGGGGAGGGGGAAGCAAACTTGATGCTGTTTTGAAAAAATTAAATTTAAGAAGGTGGAAAGGGAGGGATATTGTGGAAAGGGAATGATCGAAGACGAGTAGTATTTTTTCAAAATGTATAAAATTTGCATTTCTTATGTCGTGTGGAGGTGCTATGAGCCAATCATCACGTGACTGCTTGTCGTCTTATTTATTCTTCTGTTGGTTTATTTTCGTCGTTGAAGGTGACCGTTGATCGAGAAGTGCGATTCATTCATGCGGAAAATTGATTATTGCTTAACAACTACTTACATTAAAATTTATACAAAAACACTTTCAACAATTGTTATTGCTGTCAAATTGTCTCTCTCGCTGACACTTCGGATTAAACGCTTTGCTTAACAATACTGAAAGCGGTTTGCACTATTTCTACACTTACACAACTAGAAAGTTTTGAACGGAGATTGGGTATTACCCTAAGGCTCATAAGACATATTCATGCGATCGACTACTGGAGTGTGAAGAAGAGTTGTTCTGAATGACAAGAAGAAAGTAGAGCTATCGAAACCGAAGAATGCGATGGTACAGCGTCACTCGCACAATTTTGAAAGTTGAGAATTGGTTGGGTAGAATCCACAAATTTTTTTTGGCCTTTCTCATGATTATGCTCCTCTTTCTGATTTTTTGTTCACCTCCCTGTACTGAAGTACTCAGATATTTTGATAATGCATGTAAGTCGTCGAAAAGCTCAGAAATGATGCAATTTTGATTTCAGATTGCCTTAAAAGCGACTTAGGATTACCGTGATGCCTGTACATTATCGTAACTCTTATACCAATCGTTACCGGCCATTCTCAAACCCAATTGACGTTTTTGGAACATATACTGGTCTTAACTACCGCGGTGGGTGGTAAAACGGTTTTCGGTTCCATGACCAAAAAGGAAAGATTTCAGGTTACGGAGGTGTTTTATCAAAGACAGGGAAGAGGGCAATGTCTACTGATGATATGATCGCCGCTTTAGTTGTTGCCATCGTAAGCTTAACACATAATCAACTTGCTTTACTTTTCTCACAGAAAAGTAGAGTTTTTCGCTTGCGAAAGCGCTGCATCATGTGCAACAATGCATCAGCCTATAGCAACTCAAGTGAACCATTCAAATCATCACTTTTACACATTCGCTTTTAGATCTGTTCAAATGTTTTCTTTTAGCTTTAGTTGAAAAATTGGCATTACCTCTACTTAAGGTTTTTAATGAGGTGTTTTGAGTGTTCAGAAATCTTCGCAGTGCGTTTGCAAAATTATTTTTAGTGACAATAACTGCATATAATGCGGCTATCCAATACAGCGCAAAGCTCGAAGATTCCTTCCAGTGACACTATCAGCCGAAAAAGAACACCATCTGCTTGAAAATACGTTTTTCAGGGAAGAGGTTAAATTCCAGCGAAAAGCTCACAATTTCTTTCTTAAGGTATGAGCTAAAGATAATCATAATCAAAGGCTTCAAAGGAAAAGATTTTCCACATATTATTCGGTTGTTGCATTAATTCCATAATTTTTCAGACATGTAGTATCGGTTTCTTCTTCAATTCCATATCAATTTATATAATGCAGAGAGCGAAATTACTTCAAATTTCATTCGGCGTAATATGTGCTGCATTCTGCACCGCAAATTGCATCGTGCTTCTCACCGTTTGCTGCTGGACTGTTGCCGCGCTTACGTTCTGAGTAATTTCACTGTCTTCTTTGGCTCATGCAGACAACCCTCGCGTAGTCTGCTGAATGTGTTCAACCTTGGCACTTGAGTTTAAAGCCCATGTGAACTGCAGAATTATCGTGAAAATGAGCGATTTTGGATACACCACTGAAACTTTGTTGACCGGTCTGAAGAATGGCTGAGTTTTGGTTTTCCGTCAGTCATAAAATATAGAAGACCTCTTTTTGATCGTAGCCACCTGAAGTCTAGTGGTGCAGCATGTTGGATCGATCGGACGATAAACGATGACAATAACACGTTCCGTGGGCATTACACGTAGATGAATTTCTACTAGACAGCCGCTAAACAAATACAGTTAAACAATGGTTGCAGCGCTTCGAGTCCTAGAACCTCACCTACCCCTTGTTAACATGGGAATGGGTAGTAGTCTTTATGCGAGTTCGAAGAGAACTTGATAAATTCATTGTTTTCCAAATAATAATCCACCTCCAATCATTTTCTATAAAAAATCCGTTGTAAGTTTCCTCATCATTCATTTGAAAAATTGCCGTGAAAAGCTTTCCTATGAAGAGTGTTTTTCAACTTTTGAGATGTACTTTGACAATGTTATACTTTTTTTTCGCAGGAAAGTACGTCATTAAAGAGATGTTGCCATAGAGATAACAGTGAAAATGATGTAAAAATTGAACCAATGAAGAATATTTATCGATTCCTGCAATCAGATGGACTTTAGTAAAGTATCCCTGGAACGACGTACTATGGGAGCTAGGTCCCAGGGGGATCTCCAAATAAAATGTGGTACAGTGTAAACTAAGGGATCAATGAATCTCGCAGTCTGCAGCGCAGCAGAAGAATGCTCGGAACATGGGATTCTTGGGTGGCAGAAATCCGAGGTGGAAGGGGAATGGCCTGCGGGCTATGGGAACGAAAAAGCAACCCTGAAATGTATCGTTCGCTAAAAGTTTTCATACGAAAATGCAAACATTTTAGCGTTGGGCCATGGAGGGATTCTCTCGCTGCCATCATTGTGGGACACATCGCGAACGCAATGTTTTATGCTAGTTTGGCGATGCATGTGTTCGTAGCGTTGAATCGTTTCTGCGCAATTCGCTTTCCCACCAAATACGTCCGATGGTTCGGGAAGAGAGAAGCCATTCTGGGGATTTTCATCATTTGCGCATTTACTCTGCTTGCGACAGCCGAATACTACTTCGGTAAGCGACTTTGTTTTGTTTTTCACTACCGAATAAATCCCGATGCAGCAGTCTCCGAAAAGATACGAATGCTCCAGATTGGTCTGATATTTTTGTGTCTGAACAAATTCTCTCTGCCGCGACTGCAAAATATGCCGTCGTCCCTTTACTTCCTGATAATTAAAGATTCCCTTGATTCTTAGATCAAGCACCTTACAACCGTAAATGTGCGATACATGGAGTTGCAGTTCCAATAGAAATGTTTAATCACCTCAGTCATCACCAATACCACGTTAAAATCAGCTATATGCACGGATTTACGAAATGAGGACGAATGAGGAAATTCTTCTTGGTATTGATGGGAAATGCCCCCTCTAAGGATTCCATTGAGCGCAGGTTTTGATTTCTAAATAATGCAAACGTATCGAAGGAAAAACCACAAATTAGAAGACTACTTTTATATAGATGTTCATTGCATTAAAAGTTTGTTTGCAAATTGCAGCCCTCCCTCGAATGTCCATAACTTTTCAGGAAGCGCAAATGAAGGTGCAAAAGAAAGTGCTATTGAGTGCGAAAAATTTCTTGCAGGCAGACGTATGGCAAATTTCGGAGTTCATCACCATCCCTTTCTCCGGCGATGAGTCCACTGAGTCTCTATGAGGATGTCAGAAATGCAAATTTCACCTCTGCAAGCTGAAGCAACTTTCTGTTGAGTCACACAACATTAGGAAACTGCAGAGGCACTGTGCCGGAAAAGAAAACTTTGAAGGGAGAGGTGGCGATATCAGAGTGTTGTCACGGAAGCAGTAATTCAATGCTGAGGATGATATCTTTTTATAATGTATGTAATCAAAAATCATAACCGAAACCGAGACACGCTATCATTGGACGAGCTAAGCACCGGCCTTCTAGAGAGAAGTTCATTCATAAGCAAACAAAGAAGGCACAATGGCTTGATTTACATGCGACTGAAATGTTGACTTTGAAAAAACAGTCTCTTCTTGACTGCATCAATTCAATGGGAAGATGTCCTAAGAAAAGACAGCTTGCAATGGTAGCCGCCATCTACATAGAAAAGACGTACGAAACACATTACAAGCCTATACCACAACAGTGCTGCGAATCGACATCCTTTCAACGTTATGTTTACGCACAACTCGACATTGCAGCAAAATTCTAAAATTCCACGCTTTCAGCAAGCTTTTCACAAAATCATTCAATATAGCTGACGCAATCGAAATCATAGATGAAACAAAATAGGAATAGGATAAACGAAGACACGCGGAACCTATCATGAAGCTTTGCAACATGGCGAGGAATGAAGACCTGTGCAAGCCAAACGGTGCGCTAAGAAAAACTCATCGCTGTTCCCTTCCGTCCCTTCATACTTTCTTTCTATTTTTCTAATCTGAAAAAGATGTTCCCTGTGGCAGAAACAGTCGTAGATGCAGGTGATATGCAGAATACTACCAATTCCGTAAGTAAAAGAAGCATTTCTATTAGGGATAAAGAACAATCAGCAGGGACGTCGCAAATTAGTGCTACTCCACTCACGACGACGTTTAAACCGCCTCTGATAAACTTTTCTTCCCTCGAAAGTCGCGAAAGCTACGTCATATTATACCTAACAGAGCCGAGTGCTAAGGGTTTTCCAATCCTTCGTGCCCTGAAACCCCCAGTCAGTAAGCATAAAATCATCGTCCCCGGGCAAGAGGTGTGATCCGCCACATCGCACCTTCAGGACCATCATCCCTGGAGGCCTCGTCCACAGACCCCACCTCCATACACTCAGAACTTGAGGATTTTTTACCGACTAGACTATCCCACGATAGTTTTTGTAAAAAGATACGACTAAAGTGATCATGTTTTATCGCCTTTGGCAATTGCCTTTTGAATTTGTGTTCAAAGACTTATTTCATGCTTCACTTTGTGTCCCCTAAGTCTGTTTCCACTAATAATGAGCGGTATCCTTTAAATTGAATGGCTTGTCGAGCATTTCTTCATATATCCGAGTGTCGAATGCAGAAATTGCATGATGGAGATAATGTCAGCAAAGTACAGCTGTATTATGTGAGTGCAGCAATCGCACACCCACAGAAGTCGGTCAATGAGGGCAAGTTCTGAGAAACAAGCATAGAAAATTTTGCATGGAAGGCTTCTCGACTATAGAATTTCACGCTTCCCTCGCGTCCACGATATGTACATGCAGGACGGATGTTTGCACTTGCTTGCCATCATCGAATCGATTTGTCAGCTTGTTTAGATCAATGGGTGGGTCAGATCAATGCCATATCAGAACAAGCTTATAGACGAACCACAGTCAGGCTGAATAGAGAAGTACGCTCATAAATTTATGGATTTCTGGAAGTGTTTCTGAAAAACCCGGTCGAAAGAAGCTGGAAGCTTCAGGTAAAATTCATATTCAACCTCTTTCAGGAGGCTGCGCTTACTTGTTCCGAGCTGCAACCTACATTTGGGGATATCAAGACACTCACTGTGGTCATATCCTTCTGTCATATTTTGATTTCACCTATATGACATTGATGTTGGTTGCGATGATCGCTTTCGACTTCCTCACAGTACAAAGATTACGCAACTTCAATAAGGTTGTGCTACCTAACTTCAAATAATGCGCATATAATTTTGTGACGGAATGACGATTCTTTTCGAAAAAGAATGATTGCCAAAAAAAACATCGCTGTACAGTTCGTGTGATGCCCCTTTTTAAGCTCACTTTCACAACAGTGGCAGAGCACATTCATCTCAATGTATTCACATGACGAAATTATCTGTGAGCGCATATACGGCAAATAATTTTTGCTTGGATTCGAGGCCATTCTATTCATTTAGCGAATTCGAGAGAATGATACGTTCTTTCCTTCCGAAGACGCATTTTTAAGGCCAACAGTATTTATGGCGTTGCTCCAAGACGAATAGACAAAGTATAAGTCCATATGTGAGCTACGATTCACTCATAAGTTGAGTGTTTATTTTCAGCAAATTAACAGGAAAGCCGTTGTAAATCCCACAGCCTCTGAATCGAGGTCTCAAATACAGCAAAGGGAAATTAAGTTTTTCGTGCAGGTAATGTACTGCTTGTTCTTATATAATCAAATATCATTAAGCAAGACTGAACTAAACGCCGATGTTTATCATACAGAATGCATCAAAAGTTTGGAAACACGACTCGGAAGCAACAAGAATGACGCCAACTTTATATCTGCACCAGAATCTACTAGCAATAGCATTTTTAGAACTGTGCCCAAAGTCTCTCTAGCAAAATGTTGCTACACTTTTATATCTTCGTATGTCAATCCCTTCATATCGGCTTCATAAAGCAGTGTTTTTGCTATTTCCCAACTTCGGGGCTATCAAGATTGCTTCAGCCGTAATAAGAAATCGTGGTCGGGAAGAATTCAACCTTGCATATCTGCACATCGTCAAGGATATCGGTGAGCATTGCATTCAAACTGCTGTCTCCTCCAAGGAGGCAATCAACTCAAATTTCTTAACGTCAGAGGTGCTGATCTAGGCTTCAATGGCAAGCTTTTTCAATGCCATAAAGCGATTAACGCATCTTCTAGCCAGGAGCAACGGATTTCTTCGTCTTTCTCTATTTTCAGCATGGGCTTTGTATTAAATCAACAATGATGAATGTTTCGTTGCCCTTACAGTTGATGCCTGTTTGTGTTTGTGCGCAGACGGAAGGAGAGAGCGGAAAAATATCTGCATCATTTTTCGTGCCAAAAAAAGAAAGGAAAATCGACCCAAAATGTTCGATTACTTTATTTGAATATTGCGCTCCGAGCAGGACTGTTGAAGTTTTCCGGTTTTCACTCTCAATTTGTAATCTCCGAATAGTGGACGCAAAGTTTTGCTGATTGGCCTGAAAAAGAATTTTACCCATTTTATTCAGCGCACAAAAGTCAAAAACGGAACGCAAGATATGCGAAGCCAGCCGAGCAAACAAAAGATTGCGAGGGAGAAATTCGATCATCATCAACAGTAAGATTCACAACGGCCGGAAGTTCTTTAATAACTCACAAAGTTCGAACCCTGCGACATAGTAACTTGCTTCTCTTTTCTGTGCTGCGATGTTTCTTTCACGACCAATTTGCGACGCGTTTCGGAAGGACCATGTAATCAGCACGCAGTGAGAAATTATCGTCTTCATGAAATTTGCTCCACAAGGAATCCAGTTTTTCAAGAGATAGTGCAATGCAGAAGAGGTTGCGATTTAAAATCTCGCAGCAATCACTGGATCTCGCAGCGATCACTGAGCAGTCATGGACTCTATCATCTGCTTTAATATAAAATACATTTCATTCAAATGGTAGGTGCAGAAGATATTAGCTGCAAAATTTCGGCACGGATTTCGGTATTTCCGGAAACAATTCAAGAATTCTTCCCTACCGCCCAACCTGTCCAGTCTCAGACTGCTCATGGTGTGTATTCAATGGCCTCCGTTGCACCCTTTGCTTTTATGGCAGCATTTATGAAAAGTGCAATTTTAACGAAGGAATGAGATGATATATGAGAGAACGGAAGTAGGGCGAGCGAAGGTTTGATGGAATCGATTGGGATCGAATGAAATGGAAAGGAATAAAATGAAGTGGATTGGAGTAGAACCGAACGAGATGAGATAGAATGAAAGAGACTAGATTGGAATGTAATGAAGCATAGTGGCGATGGGATCGAATGTAATAAATTGGAGTGAAATGAAGCAAAATAAAGCAGAATATGAACAGGTATGTGCTATGCTAACAAATGAAATAGAACGGAAAGGGCGGAATGGAACGTGAGAGAGTGAATGGGGGTAGTTTGAAAGAGAAAGAAGTGTGATGGCATAGAATGAATAGGCAGAGGAAGAGGAAAGTAGAATTGATGATACAGAGATGGAAGAGAATGGAAGTGGAACGGGATGGATCGGAATAGAATATCTTTGAATGGAATGGAACGAGGCAAGTCGGGTTGGAATATGTTGAAGAAAGCAGCGAGGTCGGATAGAATGATGAGGTGTGATAGGAAGCAAAATGGTGTTGGATAGGATGGAAGAGGATCGAATTGAATCTAGTGGAGAGGAATGGAATGAAACGAAACAGAGCAGAATGGGAACGGATGAGATAAAATAAAGTGAAATGGGTAGTGGAAAATGGTATGAGGGCATGAGTGGAACGCGACAGAACAAAACGGAATAAGGTGGCATGGAATGGAATGGAATGGAACACAAAACAATGAGATGGCAAGAAACGAAATGTTACCAACTGAAGAAGGATGAGATAGAGCGGAATAGAAATCGTTTGAACTTGAGTGGGATGGAGCGGTATGGGATGAAACAAGACTGATGAGTATAGCATAGAATGGCATAGAATAGAGCGGAATGAAACAGAATGGAATAGATATAATGTAAGGAAACGGAATGGGATGGAGCAGGGTGTCATTTAATAGACGAGAATAAAAACTCAGTGAAAGAAAATAGGATGGTNAAGCAAGGTGTCATTTAATAGACGAGAATGGAACTCAGTGAAAGAAAATAGGATGGTACGAGATTCTTGAAGAAGGGATCAAATGAAATGGGATTAAATTTTGTAGAATGATCAGAATGGGACTGGATGGAGCAGAATTGAATCGATGAACAAGAAATTGAGTGGGATGAAATGAAATTGAATGGGACAAGATAGGATGAGAATGGAAAGGACGCAAAGGGATGGGATGGAATCGAATCAGGTGGATATTATCATTACTGCGCGAGGTTACTTGCTCTATGGGAAGGAAACACAACGCATGCCTACACCTGAATGAGTGAATTGTGCATTGCTACTCGAAATTCGACTCCTCTGATCCGCATGCAGTTAGCCTTGCAGAATTACAAAAACATCAGCATTATGAACTATTTAATGATGCAGCAGTGCGTATGGTAAGGTAAACTCACTACACATTGCGCCTCTTCTATTGGCACAACATTCTAATATTGAACACCTAATTAATAAAGCAAAGAAGCATTATTGTCAACATCATATTTCTTCAGTCGTGCATCTGTGGAGGCGTCTACGTAATTTGTCTATTGGTATTTCACACTGTGCCGAAATTTGTCGATTCAAAGCTAGGTCATTTCCTGTCTTCGACGATCGTATGGATAATGGCTCATTGCCTCGACGGGTAACCGATTTGCTTAAAACATGTAGCGTATCAATGAACGCTAGTCCTCTTCTTTGCCGAATCCCGCGCTGCTTAGAAGAATGCGGATTTTTAGCGACAATGAAACAATTTGGCAAGGGTTTAGTACGTTCTAAGCATACTTCTGATCCTGAAAAAGGCATGACAATTCAGCTCGCTATAGTCTGCAGTGATCGTTCACCGAGCGTTTTAGTAAAAGCCCTTCTAAGTGAGAGACTTGTCGTGAAGCTGCGACTTGAGCACTCTAGCGTGTTGTCCATCTGTTGTCCATCTCTTACCACAGATGTTGAACTGGGACTAAGACTCATAAAAGCGCTCATCGTTGGACCCCTTGGGTTGGGTGATGGCTGGAGGTACACGTCATGATCTAGCTAACCAACGAATGACGTGCCATCCTTAGGCCAAAATCGCGTAACGAATCGTGCGAAATATCGTAGCGAAGCTGTCCACTGAAGCAAGAACAGCACGCTGATCATCAGCTTCTGAGCATCTAAGNAGCTTCTAAGCATCTAAGCTAACATAAGGTCAGGTGAATAATGCTGCCACGACACTGTCCCCAATAAATGCCTTGAAAACTCATGCAGCGTCACAGTTGCAGTATTCCTTGTGTGCAAAGGGGTGAGCAGTCAGTTCTGAATGAAATTTTGCCCGGAGCACAATTTTTTTGGAAGAGGGGATGGGGAGGGAGGGGGGGGGGGGGGG
>JAARMF010001849.1:9076-31286 GCA_022844705.1 Toxascaris leonina
GGGGGGGGGGGTAAGAGGCTGAAGGAGAGCGAGGGAATACCCCAGGAATTTGCTTACCCATTCTCATAGCGCAGAGAAAGGCCAATCCAACGATCGAGAGATACGCTTACTTGCTCACTATTCATGTTAGCTGTTTGCTGGAGAAGTCATATGCAGTCATGCAATTTGGTAAAAGAAGGCATCAAAAATAATGCTTGTAATTTATACTAAATTTTTTTTAATATTAAACTTTAATACTAAATATAAAATACAAAATTTTAGTAATATTTATTTCCGCCATTAAGCACAACCTGTTTGTCGATTTCCCTGAGGCGATTTTCATTCTCCGATTTGTCATCTCCAACATTCGTCGTATTACTATTGCTAGGTTTTGCACCGCATCCATTATTTAGCTTCTTATCACGTTTCGCATTTTTCTTACTATCTTCCATAGTGCTCTTTGCCACAGCCTCGTTAGCCATATCAGATAATTGGGGGATTTCATCGACCGTCACATCCACATTGAGGATTCTCTCTTTCTTTAGCTTGAGCTCCAGCTCATTCACTTCGAAGGTGAAGACTGTGATCTCGGTTTTAGCTGTGATGACGATACGATCATCATTGCAATATACTCGTGCCATTTCCTGCAATAAAACAAAGAAATTGTAGCGGAAGTGAGGCTTAAGGAATAAATGCCGAGAAATGGCTTGTCAATAAGAAAGACTATTGATAACATCACGAGCAAATATGATTCGCATGGACACAAAGAGGTGAATTCTGCCCAAACGATAGAAAATTTTTGAATTTTGTGGAAGGATAGGAGTGAAAAGTTTCGGTTATCGACTCCGATCCCTCTTCCCTACCTAGAGGATGCACCACTGGGAGGGGAAATGCTGAAGAAGAAAGTCGAAATAAATATAAATAAACTATAAGTGATTCACACCTGGGTTACTAGTTAATAATATAAATAGCTAGATGACATCGATCTACATTTACCTATATTTAATACACAAACAACTTAATTTCCCTCAAAATTTTTATCTCACAAAAGTGTATCAGCCTGAAATTCCCATCAAGGAACATGAGGTGCATCAAAAACGACCTCACAAGTTGTTAACTAAAAATAAGTCGGAAAGCACGGCAGCAGACCTAGCACGACATGTATTTTTTAAAATGCTAGGACGTGGTTCCCAGCCAAAAAAAGCCACATGTTGCATAAAGTAAACAAAAAAGTATAAAGTTCCCCAGAAAAAAATTGTTCAAATATAATAAAGGTCAGTTAAAGGTCATGCTAAAGTATGAGCATACTGACCTCTCAAACTTCTCTTGACATATGGCAACAATAGAACAAATAAAAGGAAACAAAAATATTTGATTCAACCGAAGGCTATTTATTACATCTCATAAATGTGGACGATGTTCAATAGTGGGAATTTGAGGTGAGGAGGTTGGGGGTTGGTAAAAACGTCTGGTAATTTTTAGGACGGGTAGGGGTTTTGGTATATACCTCACGATAGTGCACTGGATGGTGACTTAACCTATAACAAAGGGGTTAGACCTGATTGATGGTTAAAGAAGGAAGTACGGATCGTAGATGGCCACCGTCCCGATGGACAGAGTATATGAGGTGGTGTATACCGCATATAGCTGGTATAATCGCAACCTTAGTGATTACCAAGCATTAATCGAAAGGTTATTTCCTTAACCGTAAACCAAAGGCGAATCGTTCCTCTACCATTGGCATCGGAATCTAAAGCCCTAATCACTGAATATCAAAAAGCCTATGATATATTATGAGAATAGGTATCACAAAACACATATTATTTTGCAAAATTATTGCGCTGCAATTTGCGTTTCGATGTTTAATTTCGGTCTTAAGACGACTACCGTTTCTTCCGAACACTGTTGCTTTTTTTTCGTTTCAACGACTGCTTCCGTAGAAACTGTACTTCGCAATGAGTGTAGTACCGAGGGTAGGGGGGAGGGGGGCTAAGGAGGGGGGGGGGGTATATTTCGGGCATCGGTCCTGGCATCTCCCGTCGGGTTTGTCGCTGTGGGTTCAGGATAGCAGGAACTTTGTGTCTTCGGTGATTGCACAGAGGCGAGTTGGGTATTTCCTCCAACCAGGTTGTATTTGCAGAGTGCTCTATGTCTCAAGGTAGTGTCTGTGCGCGTGTCTGTGTCTGTCTGTTGATTGTCTGTCGGACAATTTTAATCCCCAAAATGCGAGAGACACGGCAATAAAAGTTTATGGATAAATAATGCATGATAATATCTCGAAACCATTTTTCGTGCAGTTCAACAACTTTTTAAGTTAGGCTTTAAATTTGATGATAAATTTGCGTATGCAAATTTTCTCGTCGGCCGGATGCACTTCTGAATTGGGTTAGATGCATTCCGGGCTCAGGATAGGTGCATCTACACAAATGGTTGCTTTCATTGGCCAACTCATTTCTGGGCATTTCTCAATACTGTGAACATTTCAATAACCGGTTGGTCGTGTCGATTGAAGTAAAAAAAAAAGCGCATTTCGTGTTGGTTCTTTCCACCTGGCGCGCTTTCCCAATTGCTTCTAGTTGATTGCTCATTGTGTTGTATATGTGGTTAGTTTGCTTCTAAAGGTGCAATTTTTTTCTGCCGTTAGCCCACAAAGGGTGTAGCCGTAACGACTTTTGTTTTATTCGTATCATCATCGTTCCCCCAAGAAATCGTTAGAATTATTTATGGTATCCATCTGGACGATCTTGATAGGACCGTCATATCGTAAGAATTTTTTTTTTTTTTGAGATTATTTCGAGACTTTAATAGATATATTTATAGTAACTTTATTCAATAAATGAAAATTGCTGCAAAAATTGATTCGTGCAATTTCCAATTCCCTCAAAAATATTTCCCCATTTACTTTCCCGTGATATTCTGCCCGGAAAATCCTTTTTTTCCCGACTTCTTTAAAGCTATTTGGATGTTTATATTATTGAATACTGAAATAGATAAGCTAATATTATTAGTTGTTTAGTATAAAGAGAAACTAGTAGCATTATGCGACGAATTGAAAACGATTCGAGACCGACGTATTGCTGAGATTTCTCGAGTAACTACCTCACTTAGCTCTTCACTCAACTATCAAAACTGTTCAATCTCTACGAAGAACCTGAGTTTCTTTTTTTTTTGAGAGAGAAAGAGAACCTAACAGGCTGCGTTCTGCGTGTTTCCCATGTTATATGGTATCGTCATGCCTGTGTGTCTATATTTTTTTATTATCTTTCCATCGGTTTCAGCTTACGAAAAAAGCACTCACGATACCCATCGAATATAGCGCAGTCATCAAGAAAACCTCCTCCATCAGTAATCAAGCTATGCCCTCTAACATCAGTCTGATCGACAAATATTTTTGACACATCTAAATATATTTAAAATTTTGCATATTTATTGTAAGCGGTTGGTTTGAATTATATGAAGGTTTTGCATTCATAGGAGACTCATGCGAACGCTTGGCTTGCGGTTGTGATGAAAGGAATCAAAAAAGCACATATTGCGCCAAGTCCCTGGTCTGCTTTCCTATTTCTTTTAATTATTATAATACAGTGTTGTATTGTTTGCATAATGAATGCAACTAATATTATTTCTTTACAATGAGGCATTTGTTCCCTCGATAAGAATCACGAGAGGTTGCTTCCCACTTGTTTTTCTCTTTTTTTTTTCGCGATTATGACGTATTCTGAGAGGTGACATCAGTAGTGCGACTAAAGGGAATCATCGTTGTAAGAAAATTAAAACCCCATGGGTTTATATTTTCGTGAGTATATGCGTGCATGGAATTGGATGCTTATAATGTCATTGATTCGATCGACGCTGTGTGATATCAGTTGGGTAGTCTCGTTGTGACAGGACTACTGGACTAAGGAAGAGATGGAATGGGAGGTATAGATGACTTCTATAAACTTTTTATCAGTCATATTAAGTTATTAAGTCATATTAAGTTATTAAGTAATAACAAATTCAAGTATGGTTTGATAAGCTCAGAGGTAAATGATTTCTGAAAAGATCAGCTCATTTACCTCAAAAGCGAATCTGATAACAATTCGGATACAATATGTAAGAATTATTGTTCGAGGAGGGGGAAATCCTTTGAAGGATTTGATAATATTATTATTTTTATTTATTTATTTTTTAATATTTTTAGGATAATTTTAGGATAGGATAATAGGATAATATAGGATAATAATATTTATATTATTTTTTATTCAAATATTTTGCCTCATCTCTTCCTCTCCACTCTCGCCATCCTATATTTCAGCCTGAGACTGCCTTTAGCAATATCCCATCCCACTTAACTGCCATGAGAGTATTTATTATTTATTGATATGGTATAGCTCAGCAATGATGTTGAGTACTGTGTTTGATCAGCGAAGCGATACGCATCGGTGATTCATAGCACAACGAAATCGACTGGCAGACAAACCGATGATTAGTTGTGGGGGCTGTTGAATGTGGGGGTGGTGATTCAGTGCTGCTGGAGTAAGGAGGCTGAGATGGGAAGCAGGAATATTATTCATAAAAGAATGTGACAAAAGGATGACATGGAATGCGTTGACCCATCAGGAGTGACCAACCCATCAAGAGTGACCATCGGAAACGAATGGACACTTATAGTCTCCCCTTAGAGTTGAATAACGAATGTTAGTAACCACGGAGTCGACGCAATGGTGTCCGTCAAATTATCTGAGTTCGAGATTTGAAACTACCGTTGCAAATACCATCAGAGCAGACACCATCATAGAGATGCCCAAGGTCACGACGTTACCCGTAGAGATGCTCAAGGTCACGACGTTACCCATAAAGATGCTCAAGGTCACGACGTTGCCCACAGAGATGCCCAAGGTCACGACGTTACCGATAGAGATGCCCATGGTCACGACGTTACCCGTGATGACCCTTGACCCTTGAACGGGTTACCCGTGATATGCTTCGCAAATGCACATCTACAGAAACACACTTTCTATAGAGTGCTGTTCATCTTACGGATGTCAGGAAGCTTTCCGCACGCAATCGATCGCGACATGGATATTCTTCTGAGTGTCGACCGTAGGTGGCATAGCGATCGTTTGCTGATCCCTGAAAGAAGCCCAAGTTGGTTATTTGACTCCGGAGTTGGTTCTTGATCAAATAAGCTCCAAGAGCTCCATCTTTCCTGACTCGAACTATAGTTGTGTAAAAGAGTTGCTAACGGGATTATGTAGCATCTTTAAATACAGCACTGCTGTTTAATGGCTATATTTGAGACGAGAGCATGTATCGATGTATTTCAATAGGCCTATGAGTTTATACTTCCGGTTGACAACCACGATATTTGTAAGAAATAACCTGACTTGAGGTGCTACCTGGCGATGGAAGGTTTCTCAGGAATCTAGCTTGACATCTACTTTTCTTCCAAAAAATTTTCACTGCCAAACAGCCTAATTAATTCTTGTAGTTTTCATTCAGGTCTCTTCAAACTAGGAGATTATTTCTTAGATTTGAAATAATTTAATACATCCGAGGCAGTGTGATCTGCATGATAGAAACACTTATTAATGGCTAAAACCTTTTTTATTTTATTTTTTATTTTTTATTCGTCTTATGTTTTTTATGTTTTTAAATATATTTTCTATTTATCTGTCGTCTGATCGGTCGATTTTTCTTCGATTTTTTGGAGTTTTATAAGCGAAATTTTAAGTGTTCTACATGGCAAGGCGAAGGTGCTTTTAGCTGTTGAACCTCTTTCGACCAGAAAATGCCCTAAAGGCAAGGCAAAGAATCCAGGAAGCAAAACACAAAGTCCCCACATTCGATTCTGAGTCGCGTTTCTCACTTCCTTCCCTACCCCCCCCCCCCTTCTCCCTCTCCTTTCCCTTCTTCCTCCTTCTGCCAGATTTCGCAGGTCACAACCTTATGGAAATTTCTGTGACTATATTCGAACGCTAATTATTATTTATTTAATTAGTGATTCATTAATAAAACTCATTGTTTTTTTTTTTTTTTATAATCCCGCATTCGCATGTTCCATGGATTCGCTTTGATTGGCATTGAATTATAATTTGGTTGTAAACAAGTTGTTTATTGTAGGAAATGTTTTTTTTTCTTGTAAATGAATTACAGTTATTTTTAAAATAGTTTTATTAATAGCAATTAATTTTATATGGTAATTTGCATATTAGAATTACCTGATGTCGACCATTTCCGGGTCTTTCATCCATTTCCTGTCGATACAGATGTGGCGATGTGGTGTTATTTTTAGTTGTTAATTGCAGGACTTGTGGCTCAACAGTTGGAATGGCGCCGCCGGGACAGTCGAGCAGTCAACCATTACCCTCGAAGGAGCTCACACTCTTCCGCAAGATTGTTGTTAGTTATTTTATTCATATTCAGCCTTTTAGCATTTCCGGTCAGTTGCAGTCGAAAATATGATTGCTAAATTTAGATGTGTTGGGTGGGTGAGGTAGGGTCGAAATTTATTTTTGGTAGTAATAATAATAAATTGTTACAAATAGATTTATTGAAGTATTTAAGTATTATAAAAGTATTATATTTATTTAAGTATTGTATTTAAGTATTTATAAGGGGTTGTAAATTAATAGAGAATAGTAAGGATCTGAATGAAGTCCCTTTCATGGGTGTGTTAAAATAATATGAAAAGAGCTTGTATATAGGTGTGAATCATTGTTGCCGAGCCCTGATGGACTGTTGTTTCCCAATGTAGCTTGTGGACCAGAACTGTTAAGGGCTTTCACTGTTATTCTGTTATCACTGTTAAGGGCTTTGATTATTATTGTGTTATCACTGTTAAGGCCTTTATCATGAAGTATTTTATTGTAGAAGCACTATGAGCATAAGCAATACAAGAATGGACTGCGATATGCAAAGCTGATCTTGTCGAATCCACAATTCAGTGAACATGGAGGTCATTTCTTACTCTCCTATAGTCTTATTTCTTATCTCTTTTAAATAATAATAATTATTATTATTTTTTTGATGACTTGGAAAATTTCCGATCCGTAGCAGGTTTATGGATATGACGACAGGTTGTGACTGAGAGAGGTACCCATATGTTTAGCAGTTGAGCGAGGCCTTTATACCTAAGGTTTTTCCTCAATGATCCCTCGTATTAGACGATGTTCAGCAAGTCATTCGCCATCGTTTGATGGATTCCAGGTCTGTACTTCCTACAGAATTGAAGCTTGTAATGTAGATTGAGCTAGCTCATTTCAGTTTGTAGGGTAAATTCCATTGAAAAATTTTTAACTTTTTTAAATTTTTTAATTTTTATGTTTTTCAGATTGTTTTATTTTCTTTGGAAGCGAATAGCTATTTTAATTTATTCATAATTTTTAGAGACATTAGCGATGAAGGGACTAATATTGAATTGTATGGGTAAACACGAAGAGGCACAAGAGAGCGTCAAGAGGGGACTCAAGGTAACCTTTTTTTTTCATTTGTTTTGAAGGGATTGTCGTATTGGTTGGCAAATGACTGATAAACGCCTTATCAGATTATGTTATCAGATCGGGGGGGGGGGGGGGGTTTTGAAGAAGCTTTGGGAATACTAGGATTGCTCAATGCTCGTTGTCAAGAAGCGTTTGTATGGAGCGCAGAGGGTTAGAAGAGAGGGCGTTGAAGCTTGGTTAAGTGGCAGCACTGATCCTTTCTTTCACCAGCGAACGTGGCTTGCAGATAGGCAGGCTTGTTCCGAGTTTCTATGGATAGCTATTTCGGGTAGTTTCGGTAATTTCTTGGCATTTCGGGTAATTTCTTGGGAAGAAAGTGGTCAGTTAATGATGTTAAAAGTTAATTATACTTGGTTGCAGGCAGATCTTCGATCACATGTATGTTGGCATGTGTATGGGCTGGTGCAACGAAGCGGAAAAAAATATGACGAGGCGATGAAGGCATACAAACAGGCATTGAAGCTAGATAAAGATAACGTGCAGATCCTTAGAGATCTCTGTCTGCTGCAAATTCAGATGAGAGATCTTGATGGATATCGTGTGAGTTGTTGGCTGGACTTGAATATATTTCCTCAAGTAGGCTTATGGGAAGCTGTCTGTTCCTATGGGAAGTTCTGTGATGTCTGTTCTTGCGTAGAGCTAGACAGTTGTTGGTAGCCTCCCTTGTCTGGTCCAATTCGGATGTTAGCGTTTCAGAAATAGCCATAGCAGTAAGATTTGAAACGTTCTGTAAAGCTGTTTTTGTCCGTTTAGGGCTATATTCTTCTTCGTTTCATCACAACAAAATCTGAGGAAGCTAGGAGAGATGTTTAGGAATACGTGAATCTTTATAAAAAAAATATTCAGCTAATATTTAAATATTTGGAGCTAAATAAATAAGGAGCGATAGAGAAGGGGAATTGTATATTGGGTAGAGAGGTAATCTTTTGGGTCCTTGAGTCCTTTTGAGTCCTTTTGAGTCCTTTTGAGTCCTTCTGAGAAGGAAATTTTGTAGGACTCACGCTATCGTCTTTTGATGTTACGTCCTCAACAACGTTTCGCATGGATCGGATATGCAACTGCATATCATTTGCTGAAAGATTACGATATGGCATTGAAAATTGTCAACGAGTTCTGCAACAACAACAAGGTTAGAATTATTTGTAGTCTAGTGCAGGTATACCTTTGCAATAATTGTTCGACACACCTGAGTACCTTTGAAAATATCGTCTATGGACAGGTATTTTTCTCCGCCAGGTGTTAGGAAGGTTCTTTCTGGTTTCTTTGAGAGGCATAAAGACGTTTTTTTTCCAAAATTTTTCATTTTTTTTTCAGTTTTTTTTAATTTTTCCAAAAAAATTTCTCAATTTTATGGTCCTAATTCTTGTAAGCCACTTTATTTATGCCGAATTTTCGCGCATATTTTCGGCACTATGGCACTACAAGCTTAAAAAGTCTCAATAACTTTCATGAATTCGACGGCAACCAAAAGAATTTCGCAGAAACGTTATACGTGGAATTGATGTGAGATTGTTTTGACTGGTGGAATAAATAATAAGGTTGCTAAAGGTATGGACTATTGAGATTAGCGCCATGTTTTATGATAGGTTGAGATCGCGATAGTTTCGCCACTCGTACATTTGTGGATGTTATTATAATTAGGTCTTTATCTAAGGGCTTTATGTGGAGTTGGAAGAGAAGTGTTCGACTGGAGTTTTAAAGTTTTTTGGAAAATTTTCCTATAGGAAGAGATAATTTTTATTAAGGTGAGCGCGGTGCCGTTCTGTTTCCTATCCTTTGCTATTATTCCGCCCTTGCTGTGGTTTTAATGTTGTGCTGCACAGTTTTGAACTGAAAGAGGACATATAGAAGCGCATTTCAGCTATTGTTGCAGCATATGTGATCCCTTCAGAGCTCCAGTTTCTCGCTTCACATCCCCTCCGAACCCCTATCCATCCCTCTTCACCTGTTTTTGTAATCGGAGTAAGATTGCAGCTATCAATAACCGATACCTATGGGTAGTACTGATTTCTTGTTGGGTATTCTTAATGAGCGTGATCGTTGCAGATTCAGCCCTCAGAATATGACTTCGAGCAAAGTGAATTGATTTTATATCAGAATATGATTTTGCGCGAATCGGGGCAGCTGGAGCTCGCACTCAAAAAACTCGAAGAAAATGCACTCCATATCGTCGATCGCGTAGCTTATATGGAGACTCGAGGTAAGGTTTTGATGAAGTCCTAGCCTTAGCCTCAGGGCTGTGGATGTCAGTGGGGTCAGGCTTACTCGGATACGATCGGGTGGAGAGTCACACGGAGGTAAAGCAATAGGGGGGGGGGGGGAAAAGTAGTGTGTACTGTGAAGACAGTAGGCTTTAATTGCTGAAAATAACAGCGTAATATTCATTTTTTTCGCAATGTGGTGTACCTGACGAAGTCCCCTGCCCTTTTGTAGTTAGCTTACGAGTATGTTGTCTGAGGTTGAGAATGCATATTATTTTTATAGTCATTAATGCCTTGTATTACTCTCTCCTCCTATGTGGTTTCGTTTTCTGTGCTATGAGAACGGGATGGAGATAGTAGTAATCGGGATGGTCTCAGATGAGCCTTTTGGTGGAAATTTGGCAGTTGTAGACGTTCAGAGCTGTCGTTGGTGCTCGAGCTGAAGCCATAGATCCAGCTATGAGGTTATGCATGGCATATGACCTTTGTACGAGAGGCTGGTCTTGTCGAAGTACGTTAAAAGGGGGGGGGGGGGTCACTAGTGCTGTAGGGATTTTCGACAGGGACAGGGAATCGGCGTGTGAGGAGGTGAAGGGAAGAGGAACGTGAGGGATGGACGGGGGAAATTTTAGAACAAAGCAAAGCTTGTTTGCAAGATTTTGTAGTGTAGGAGATTTTCTTATCAGAGAGTTGCTTTGTGATTAGGTATGAGTGATAACGGCTGGGATTAGGGGTCTTTATCAGTGTGATTAGTAAATGAGCAGATGATATATAATATGAAATTTAGGGGATTTGTTAATGCAGCTGAAGGAGCCAGTCGATGCGGAACGTGTTTACTGGCAGTTAATTGAGAGGAATCCAGAGAATATTGAATACTACAAACGTATCGAAATGTGTCGCGGACTTGGTATGTATCTTTGTTTTATTTCTTTATATAAATGGTGTTTTGAAATGGGTGATGTAATGCCACTAGAAGTGCGGAAATGCAAAATTTTGGATGGATTGTGGTGTTGTGGTGTATAGAACACACATCATAGATTATGGTGTATGGAACATTTTCCTAAAGAGTTTGCTGCGTAGCCGTACCCTTCGTGTCCCCCCTCTTCCCTGTTCAGATTGCACCCCCCCCCCCCCCCATCCATCTTATTTCCTCCTATCGCAAGCTTCCTTGTAAGCCTACTTTCCTACCCCCCCCCCCCACCTCGGAGCGAATCAAAAGAATTGGTTAGTAATTTTAAGGTGCGGATTCTAGCTTCAAAAGGTTCGCAGAAGTACATCTCTGAAGTAGCAGCTTACGTGATACGTATCGTCGGTGGAAATTATGCAGCCTTCTCGGTAGTGAGTCTGTTCCTTTCCCTTAGTTACCTTCTTTCCCGTCCTCCAGTCCCCCTCAGGGCATTCGTTGACGGGCTTTCTGTCTAGATATTATATGGCTCAGTGGTGTACATTATTTTATGGTTGCCTTGCAGTTACACATATTTCATGGCTGCATTCTTACAAGCCACAGTGAGAGAAGGCAGTGGGGGGGGGGGGGGGGGGGGGGGGGGGNTCCGCCATTAGCAGTTTTGGTTGTTATCATCAGTATCGCTGCTATGACTAATGGTGCTAGTCGCATCACGGGTAGTCTGATGGCGATTTTATGGCTGTCATATTTCGATGGCTAAAAAGGTTTTGGTATAGCAGCAGGAATCGAAATTGAAGGCAGAAATGGAATGATAACCATCAGAGGTAATCGTAACCTCAGTTCAGTTTAACTGCTTATTATTTTCAGTAAAAAGTAATGAAAATAAGAACAGCTTGTTTGCAATAATGTTGAAGTCCTAAGAAAACCTGGAGAATTGTGTGGTACAGAGATTTTTATGAACTAAGAAAAGGAACCAAAATATCAAAGACAGATTTAAACGGAATTGATGTTAGAAGCTTTAAGTGTCAAAATGCTTATAGTTAGGCAAGGTGGAGAGGGTTGTAAGGGGGTAACTCATTCAGATTCGTATCGGCTGAACTGCACGAAACGGTGTTATGGGATGATCGTGGAGGCATCAGTAGAGTATAGCAGCTATATATTTGGGACTGACATGAGCATATTATTGCAATATGTACGCAAATGTTATGGGAAACGAGCTGTCCGCGGTCAGCAAGGCTCCCTCGAGGAATGAGTCTGTCGGAACCAGATCTCGACAAAGAAGGGATGGTTGTCCTCCCCCCCCCCCCCCCCCCCCCCCCCCCCCCCCCCCCCCCCCTCCCCCCCCTCCCTTTCCTCCCATGAAATTTTGGCAGGTCTACGAGCTGAAATTTTGTGTCACACCGTTACAAATAGGTGCTGCTTCACTGTTTTCGCTCAATTTTGAGTCTTGCTTGAAGCACATGGGGGAATAAGATAGGAGACGTCATCTGATTTTAAAAGAAACCTCGGAGTGCAGAGAGCTTTGGAACCTCTGAGGGGTGCACAGAGGTTTAGGACCTGTGGTCGGTAAACAGAGGTGTAGAACCTGTGACTGGTAAACAGAGTTCAGACCCTGCGATTGGTGCAGAGAAGTTTAGAACCTCTGAGGGGTGCACAGAGGTTTAGAACCTGTGGTCGGTAAACAGAGGTGTAGAACCTGTGACTGGTAAACAGAGTTCAGACTCTGTGATTGGTGCAGAGAAGTTTAGAACCTCTGAGGGGTGCACACCGCAGGTTCTATTACCAAATGCATGCAATTTTATTCGAAACAAAAAACGTCGATATTGATAGGTTCGGTATTCACGCGATAGATTCGTGAGAAATTCCCACGGTGGTGATGATTTTCCCACAGAAAAAGGTTGCCTAAAGAGCACTTTAAATATATTCGAATATTTGGCTGTCATCGGGAATCGATGACGAAAATGTCACTTCACTTTCATTAGTCGTCTTTACTTAGGAGTTGTTATTATGGTGGCTGAAGATGAGTTCTTGTATAGTGATGAGAGAAATTATTTTTATTATTTTTATTTTATTTATTTATTATTTTTGTTTAATTAATTAATTTTTATTTATTATTAAAATTGTTTTTTATTCCGGCGTTCTTTTTTCATTTGAGGTTTAAGATCGGGTCATTTATGTGGAGAGGAATAATATTACAGTTGAAGACACCATGAGAGCATAGGCTGACATAGTTGGAAGGGTGAATTATGATCGTTAAAAGAGGATTGACGGAAATAAGAAACTGCTGGAAGTATATTAGCTAAAATAAATATCGAATCGTTGGAAATAAATAAATAAATAAATAAGATTAAATAAATAAGATTATAAACGAATTATGGACTGTGTTATAAAGACGGCATTATGGTAATAATGTGTGTTATAAAGGGTAGTGGATTTAATGATAACACAGGGCTGTTTATGAAACAACTCACATTTGTTTGTAGAGAACTATTTTTTGAAAGATTTATAGCAACGCATTCGTGAAGTATTTTTGACCGATGATGGATGCGTCCGATCGTTTTAAAGGCGAATAAATTTCTTATCGATTTTAAATCTGTTATAATTATCTGTATAATTAAGTTTTGCTTATGTTATCTGAGGTGTTAGATGTGTCTATTTTTTCGAACAGGTGAGGTTTGATAGGGTTCAGGTGATGCAGAGGTGATGCCATAGTTGGTAAATGGAGGTGTAAGCTAGGAAAAGCGGCATGGCTTTTTGTGGTTTTTATAAGGAAGCCGACCTCTGACCTTAGTGATCTAGTTCTTGGATTTCAGGTGACGATGATATCGAGGAGAGATATGCCATTTACAAGAAAGCATTGGCATTAAGGCCACGTGCTGCAGCTCCGAAGAGGGCACCGCTTTACTTCTTGAAGGGTGAGCATGATCGTTGACTCGTTGTAGCATTATGAAACAAAGACGAAAATATTTTGCTTACTATGCATCTGCAACTTCCGATGTCTATTGTGATGAGCGATAATGACTCACTCAGTGTTTTTATTTAGGTAGTAGGTAAGAATAATGATTAAATAAGTGAATAAATAAATAAAAATAATTACTGTGAATAAATAAATAAAAACAATTACTGTGTTTAATGCGAAATGTTTGATATAATAGGGTCTTGAATATAAAGGGTTGATGCTTGTTCATTACTACGAAGAGTTCAGTCGCAGTTCGTAGACAGTTTATTGCATTTTGTTGCGTAGTGTCTCTAAAGTCGCATGCGATTTGATTTTGTGCTGTTGCGAAACATCACTGAGAGTCTTTGAGCTATTCCTATGCAACGGCTCCGTCGGAGCTGGCTTATTGGGTGGAAGTGATGTGGTCCTACATTTTCGGTGGGGGGTATCTCTGAGGTGAAATCTGTAATTGTGGTCTTGTACCTGTCCTTTTTTGCAGTATAGATTCTTTGAATATAATTGCAGTATAATTATAATATAATATAAATATAAATATAAATATAAATTAATATATTCTTTGAGTGGCAGGTGAGACGGAGGGAACGGAAGTGAGCTGTTGTTGACGGAAATATGAGGATTGAATGGTGTAAATCGGTGTTATTGACGCGGAATGAGCAGCACTGAGATTTGTGGAAAATGCATGAACAGGCACTAAAGGGGCTGTTATCGATCGTATTTTGAGGGCAGTCGAATGACATTCCATCTGACGGCAAACCGAACAATTTTAGTTCTGATAGCTTCTTAAAATTCAGAATAATTAAGGGATTTGCAGAATTTAAAAAGATTTATCGACTACCGGCTTTAGATAATATTATATTATTTTTATATTTTATATTATAAGTCGACTTTGTATAATATTCACTGAAAGCTGCAGAGTGGTGACGTAAATGAGCAGGTGCTTTACCTGTTGTGATTTACCTGTTTATCAACTTTTTGATATGCAGCTGACAGTGATGGACTGGACAGATCTGGAAATTTTCGGTAGTGAAGGTGTGTTTCTGCGGCTGTTACCCTCTCTGATCCATAGTTGAGGTTCTCTTATTTTATGAGAGTCGGTTGGGATCGTTTAAAGAAGTGGTGGGGGGAGGGGTTTAATTCGAATCCTGCGATATCAGCTTGGTGTTTTATCTATTTGTTTCAGGACCTGAATTCGAGAAGCAGTTATTGAGTTATCTGATAGTGGGATTACGAAAAGGTGTTCCATCGCTCTTCAAGAATCTGGTGCCATTGTACGCCGATTGTGAAAAAGTCTGTTTGATTCTTTATTTTTATTGATTTTTATTTATTTTCAAATATTTTTGAGTTTCTGCAAAGAACTAAGGTGACATCCTTAATCAGCTGTTATCGCACTGACAAGGTTGCATATAGCGATATATTTTACGCCTATTGAGATGTAGTGATGGTAAGGAGATGGATATCTTTGGCTGCGATGGCTTGGGGGAGACAAAGAAGCTTGATGTGAGCTTGTGAACTCGTTTTCAGTCTTGATTTCTAAGAATTTTAGTGGAATCTGAGAAAATTGCCCAGCGGTATTTCCCGGGAAAGATAGGTATTTAGATCGCGGTAGTTTTTTTTTATTCTACAGAAGTAGGAGTGATGTGATATTTGATCATATTGAGCGAAATACAAAGTACAAACTACAGACTATAAATTCTATCTGCTAAGAATATTTTGGCGTTATTGAAAGTGTTGTTGAAAGGTTGTAAAGTTTTGAGTGCCTTTGTTATAGGTGCAGTTACTTGAAAGGACTCTCATCGAGTTTGTGAAACGATTGGAAGAAAATGGGTATAGAAACGGGTCCCTTGATGGTTTGTTTTTTATTTTTACTTTTTAAATCAAATTCACTATTATTTTATAAATCACTTCAGTGGTGTTATAAATTTATTTAGACAATTGTTTGAATAAATATATAAATAAGTGGTCTTTGTTGGAGTATTTTGGTTAAAATCAAAGTGGTTGCAATATAAGTTTTCCGTAACGTTTTCGGGAATGGTCAATACTAGTTTTTCAGTTGATGTTTTTTTTTTGGCAGATATTTGAGGGAACAAATCAGTTTGGTTGCGATAGGTGGAAGGATGGGGGGGGGGGGGGGCGAGTGATTTCAAGGATTTCCGCAGATTTATGGGTCATCTTTTCCAAAAAATTATCAGACATCACCTGCTGCATAGTCGAAAGGGGTTTTAATGCCTCATATTTTTAAGTTCAGGAGGATGAAAGTTGGTGAGGTGGTTGGATGATAGTAGTACATTCGTACGACTTCAGTAAGCTCCTTTCGAAGGTCGCTGTGAGATGGGAAATAGCTGATTTTCAGTGAGGGATTATAGGAGTCGAATAAGAATTGCATGTAAATGAATTTTATTTTTATTTATTTATTTATTTATTTATTTATTTATTTATTTATTTATTTATTTATTTATTTATTCATTTATTTCATTTACTCATTCATATATGTTTTATTTATTTTTATTTAAAAAAATGGAACATATATAAATGTGTTGATGATTGTAGAGAGTGCACTCCCGGAGTCGCCGACGACTGTGTTGTGGTTGTATTATCTATTGGCTCAGCACTACGACAAGCTGGGCTCGATACAACAAGCTCATATGTACATCGATCGCGCGATCCAGCATACTCCCACTCTTATTGAGCTTTATATGGTCAAGGCTAAAATATATAAGGTATGTATGTATTTGGTCATTAAAGGTGGTCACTTGCAAGTTGGTCATTGAAGGTGGTCATTTGCCAGTTGGTCATTAAAGGTGGTCATTTGCCAGTTGGTCATTAGAGCTGGTCATTTGCCAGTTGGTCATTAAAGGTGGTCATTTGCCAGTTGGTCATTAAAGGTGGTCATTTGCCAGCTGTTCGTTAAAGGTGGTCATTTGCCAGTTGCCAGTTGGTCATTGGTCATTGGTCATTTGCCATGGCAGCCTTTCCATAAAACGATTTTCTGAGTGTCAATTCGTGTGTGGGTGATTGAACTGCAGGTACGTCCGTAATGTCAATTATCGGTATGGTAGTGGGATTTTTTAAAGTGACCTTTAGTGCAATCTATGGTGACCTTTATTTGCATTTGTTGATGACCCACAAACAAGATGCATTCCATGGTGAGGTAGTGATGGCTTTTCATAGGTTTATCCCCATCGTTTTATCTGCTAAGAGTCGTTCGTGTATATGCATCACTCCAATTGCATATATTAGGCTTATAGAACACAGGTAAATATGTATATTTCAAATGTGTGAATATTTGTTGGAAATCTTGTCAGGCGGAAGGGATCGTTAAGCTTGGCAGAAGAATGAGTGGCCAAGTATTTGGTGGATAGTTCCTTATAGAGATGATTGTCCAGAGACAAGCTCAGGTATAGCAAGAGTTGTTATGATACAGGTAGGTAGGGAAGCCTAAAGGTGTGATGGATGTTAGGATGGTGTTTTGCATCGATTTCGTCATCCTTTTCGATGCAGCACAAGTCGATGAATTGTTTTGAAACTGATGAACTGTATGTGCTGTGAGATGAGTGCTTGGCGAATTGAGTTCTTTATATGTCATCGCGATTGTCTTTTTCTTTGTCAAACCCGCCATCTTTCGTTTCCTCTTCTGAGGGTAATCGAGGGTGATGTTTGTCACAAGGGGGATTGGACAGATGGTGTCATACATTGGTACTGTTGGGTATTGATATGCAAATTCAGCATGCGGGTGATGCGCGTGAGGCGGCACGCTTGATGGAGCAAGCACAAGCATTGGATACCGCCGATCGCTATATCAATAGTAAATGCGCCAAGTATATGCTCAGGGCTGGTCTTATCAAAGAGGCTGAAGAGATGTGCTCCAAGTTTACAAGGGTAATTTTGCAGTCGTATTCAATAATTTTTATTTAATTTGTGGATATTTGTCGTCGATTTGTCAATTTAATATTAATATTATTTGACTTTTGTTGTTAAAATTTTTTAAAGGATTCAGATTTTTTGCAAATTCTGTAAAAATATTGAAATAATATTTGTAATAATTAATCTTAAAATATTTGTAATATTTGTAATATTTATAATAATTTAATAGGAAAATGATTTGTAAACGTCACTTGAAATGCGATCAAATTTCAGGAGGGTGTAAACGCATCGGCAAATCTTAACGAAATGCAGTGTATGTGGTATGAGATCGAATGCGCTAAGGCATATCAACGTATCGCAAACTACGGCGAAGCACTCAAAAAATGTCATGAAGTGGAGAGGGTGAGAGATTAAGCAATTAAATTATATTTATTTATTCACTAAATATTATCTGTGATGTAAAATATCGTCGTCAACTTTGGTAAATATAGAAAAATGGTTTAAACCGTGACTTGGTAATCACTGGCTGTTCTGAAACTACGAGCGGTGGTGTAGGTTGGGGGATCGTCCTGGCCACAGGTACCAAATAGAACCTGGGATGGCTGTGAAATACCAGCTTTCTTCGGGTCGCTGTTTTTTTTGCGATAAACGGAGTCATCAGTGAATGAGTGAATGAAGTTATAAGTGAAAAAAGTGATTTTAATGAATTTGTAGACATGTATATATATATTTATACTTTTATTTGTTTATTTATTTATTTATTTATTTATTTATTTATTTATTTATTTATTTATTTACTTGTTTATTTATTTATTTATATATAGAAACTTTGTTCTATAATCTAAATGGGTGATAAGCTTTGCAGCATTTTGTGGGCATCGTAGAAGATCAGTTCGATTTCCATACGTACTGTCTACGTAAAATGACATTGGTCGCATATGTGGAGTTGTTAAGGCTCGAAGATGTGTTGAGACGACATAGTTTCTATTATGAAGCTGCTAAAGTTGCTATTGGAGTAAGTCATATTGCATTTCAAATCGTTCAGCTGTTTGATTTCTTGATGAGTATTCGTGTTGAGATGAGTGAATTTGTTAATATCAGTGAGATGTTTTAGATAAAGGTTTGTTCATCGTGGGTGACACAGGTGATGGGTTGTGTTTTGTAAAGGTGTTTTGTTACCTGTGGCAGGTAGAGATGGGGAAAATAGCAAAAGATTGTTGATTAGGGAATAGTCTGGAGACGAGCTGCAGCAAGCATTCAGCAGGAACGAGAATTATGGATTTGAAGAGCAATTTGGAACGGATTTGATTAATAAGACTGTATAGTCATTTGAATTATTTAACACAATTTACCTGTAGTTATGACAGGTAAGAGGTAGTTCGTCTCCATGTGAGTCGTATCCGGATCGGAGCCGTCCTCATCGGCCATCAGCATTCATACCCGACCCGCCTGAGATGTGGTTACTAGACTTGCGCGTCCGCTGTTTCCGGTAGATGTGGACCCGTATCCGTATCCGATATCAGCATATCACTTGTTTTATCTTTTCTCAGACGGTTTGATCAGTCGATCATATTTTTATATTGTTTGAAGTGCCGTTCACGTCCTTTAATGATCTACTATGAAGACTTCTTACGCTGGCAGTGAATGCAGTATTGGAGAATATAAAAGAGACCTTGGCTGGTGCTTTTCTTCTAATAACTAGAAGCCTAGAGCGTGGTCAGCTTGTGGGAATAGCGAATGTAGGGGTATGTAAAGATAAGGATAAAGTGATGGGACGAAGAAATATATGGGACTTGTAAGGGTTTGGGNAGGGGAGGGGAGGAGTAGAGAACCGGTTTTAGTTTGGTTTATAGATCTATTTGAGTTTCAGTGTTTCAGAGTAGATCACTAAGAGTTTCAGAAAGCAGGTTTTAAGTGAGATGGATGAGGATAAAGGTTATGGAATGCGAGTTGTAGATCTATTTGCGGATGTATGATCGACCAGATGATTTCAATGAAGCGAAACAAAACGGTGAAGGCAATCTGAGTGTATCGGAGTTGAAGAAGCTAAAGAAGAAGCAAAAGAAGGAGAAGGCGAAAGAGGCACTCGAAGCTGCTGCCAAGCAGAAGCAACACAACGCTAAAAAGGTTTCGTTATAGTCGATTGGTTTGATCACTTTCGATTTTGATCTCTGAAGTGGTATTGTTTGAGAGGACCTCTGAAGTTTTGATCTAGTTTTCTGACATCTTTGGTTAAATGAATTCAGGAGAATGAAGTGCAGTAATAAGGTCTATAATTTATTACAATTAAAATTTAGAGGAATCGTTGAATATTTCAAAAATATGCCGATAATTATTTATTGTCGTAAAATATGTTTTAATGATATAATAATTATTATATAATGTATATTATAATATATAATATGTCACAGCTTTTTTTCATAGCTTTTCCTCATCTACATGCTTGAATTTAAGTGCGACTGCAGTTTGAACAGCATTTACTAAGATGGGGGGGGGGGGGGGGGGGGGGGGGGGAAGGGGGGGNAATAGGTCATTCATTGCATGGGAAAGCTATGCAACCTACATATCTGCAATTATCGATCGGTCTTTACGATTCCACAGAGGGCATTTCAAGTTGACTACTCAGGAAGGGAAATGTGGAGGATATTTGCATATGGTAGTTGATGTACCAAATGGTGTCTCGTCGTTCGTGGAATTAAGTTTTGTGAGTAAAGGTGGATGTGGAAGTGGACGGCTTCGCTCCAGAACCATTGGACGCTGAGAAATTGCTGAAGGTTGATGATCCGCTTGAAGAGGCAAGCAAGTTCGTTCAGCCGTTATTGCAACTCGACTGCAAGCAATTCGGTGCCTATATACTCGGATTCGAGGTATACTACAGGAAGAAAAAGGTGAGTGTGACCTGAGGTCATAGAACCTGAGGTGCAGCTAGGGTTAGAGCCTGAGGTGCAGCTAAGGTTTCCTTCCAGATCGACCTTCTGAAGGACAAATTCTGGGAGATAGGTGTCTCATAAATTTGTACATATGCAGGTACAAGCATTTAGTGATGTAAGTATTGGTGTATGTCTATCGGATTTGGTGATTTTGCCTAATTTATTTATTAGAAGTTTATTTTATTTTTCATTTTTATTTTATTTTAGAAATTATTTCTATTTTTTGTTATTTCATTTATTCATTTTATTTTGTTTCTGATTCTGTCTAGTTTAGTTTTTTTTCTGTTTCAAGTCCTGGATTTGAAGAGGTGACCTCGAATAGGCTGAAGGAAGGTGGATTGGGATGAAAGGTGTAATACAGGTGAGGTTTCAGGTACTGTTGATGCTGCAGTGTCTCAATAAAGCGCTACAATTGGACGCGAAGAATCCGCAGTTGCATGTTGCTGCTGCGAAGTATCTTCACTTCTGTTAGTTCATTCTCATCGTACCTGATCACCTGTCATGTTTTTCAATATTATTTATTATTTAATAAATCTATTTTTAATAAATAAATGAATAAATTTAGAGAGTTGAGTTGGTGTTGTCGATTGCGGTCTTAAGTAGATCAGAGCTGGTTGTTTGACCACATTTCTGGCAGTATAGGGATGGTTTATGCCTAATTTAATTGGGGTGGCAGTCGGTGATAAGCTTGTGGTCATGACTAGATTTATCTAAGATGCTTGTTCCAGAAATCTTTTTAAAGACGTTTCTCTTATCACTTTGCTGTCACTTATCTCTTATCACTTATCACTTTCTTATCACTTATCACTTATCTTATCACTAAATTAGTCTGCGTTATTTTACAAGCGGAATATGAAAAAGGGATGCTATTTTTTCCAGAAAAGCTCTCGGCAGGTCTCTCTTCCATGAAAATTCAGGAAATAGCACCCTCTACCTCTCTGATATGTTATATATCGGTTTAGTAATCACCATACGGCAACGTTTGGAGTACTACTAAAAAGGTCTTATCAGTGGATCAGCTTATCACTTATCAGTGGAAGCTTATCACTTATCAGTGGAAGCTTATCACTTATCAGTGGATGAATGGTTATTGAATAATGGATGTAATATTATTGCAGATGCAAATGTTCATTTGGAAGGAACGGTGGGACAATTGGCGAGTGAACTGACTGATGTGTTGTTTCCGATATTGAAATCGGCATCTGAATTGAATGCAGCATTCAAGAATGAACATATTAATTCATTGCCTCATAGACTTGCTGGTTAGGTCTTGTGCTTTGATTTGGATTGGGAGGTCAGGCATCTGAGGTCAGGTACTGAGGTCAAGTACTCAGGCATTACCGCAGAAGGAGAAGATAAGGACTTTGAGACCAGAAGAGGTGATGGAATGTTAAGTACTAGTCTTGACTTTTCTTTCTGAATTCTTGTTTGGGTTTTTTTGATTGGGGGGGGGGTGGGGAGTGGGGTATCGGGGATGGTGGGATTCTCAAATGTAGTATAAAGTGGGGGGGGGGGGGGGGGAGCCTATTGTGTTTGTCGAAAGGAACAAGGGGTAGGGCTCTTGATGAGGGTAAATTCACGGGTTGGATAAAAAATTATATTTTTTTGGCAAAATATTTTTTATTTATTTATTTATATTTTTTATTCATCGATAAGAGAGCTATTTAGTGGCTGAGGTGAATATATTATTGGACCCGAAGAGTGCCGATGCAACTAAGAATTGGCTACTGAAGTCGTTGGACGATGACAAGTTGAGCGGTGTGACGTTGAAAACGGCCGAGCAACTCTATCATGGCATTCTTTATGGCAAATATGGGTGTTGGACTGCCGATGAGGTTAGATAATTTTTGTGGTGTTTGAGGAATTGTTGATGACGAATGAGAGGGGGGGGG
>JAARMF010001852.1:0-16238 GCA_022844705.1 Toxascaris leonina
GTCCAGCAGTGGTGAGGAGGACGTTAGAGCAGTGGTCAATGGCCGGGCGAAGCGGATCAGAAGGAGTTCAGTGGTGGTGGTCGAGGTATTGAGCTGATCAAGGACGTTGGCGCGTACAGAAGGCAGCAGATCGATCAATAGCATCAACATCATGGTTTCTCTTATAAAGCCCCTTTTTTCCTTTGTTTCTGACCCTTGGATATTCAGAAAATATTGCTGCCTTCCTCTTCAAAAGGGGGAAGTCTTCATAACATTCCTGGGGAAAAAAAGGTTGAGATATTTGTGTCACAGGGTGGAGGGGTATTCTAAAAATGTTTATGATAGCTTCCATTACTTGGATGGAAGCTTTTCACAGCTTCCAAATGCGAAACCTGAGCGAAGGATGCCTCCACCTCACATTTTGGGTCATTTAAGAAATTCGATTCCTCTTTTTCTAGGAAATAAACATTTCTGAAAATTTATCACTATCCGAATAAATTTGCTAACTGCAGAATTAACGACGTGTTTTAATAGAAGAAAATGTGTTAATAACAGAAGCACATCAACTATGAAGCGAAACAACGCTTTGGAGAACACAATGCCGATTCTGTAATAGCATCTTTAAGTGTGAACTGCAAAAGTTGCTCGCGCTAGATCTATATGCAAAGTGGTAAAGAGTTTCTCTTCCCTTCTACTGCTAAGAGAAGAATCCCAGAGTTCGCCACTCCTTTTCTTCAATATTTTTTTTTTTTTAAATAACAGTGGAAATTATGAGAGCACCAGAAATTTAATTATGTAATCATTCAGACCCTATATATCGAATTTATTCATATGCGATATCATCGTCAATCAATCCTGATTCGGTGGTGCTAGTGAATTGCAGATCGAATTCGAAGTGAGGTTATAGTGGCGCAGAAAAAAAGGTTCGGAAAGAGAAATAAAACAAAAAAACCAACAACATGCACTGCCTTTTGCCTACTATCTTCTTCACACCGCCTTTCCCCTGCCATCTTCTCCATACTGCCTTATCGCTGCTGTCAGGCATATACACGACTGCATTTTTATAATATATTCTAATATATAGATGTATAACTCCACTAGTCAGTGTGCAGACAAATACATGAGATGCTTTAGAAGGAAATTTTTGTTTCGAAAAAATGAACGATCCTAATAGAATATACCCTAACCAGTCAGTTCAACGTTTGTTTATATGCGTTTAAGATTGGATCGGAAAGACGAAATTTCCTCTGAAATCGATCGGTGGATAAGTGATGTTCGTAGAAAGTTTCTTGCACAAACCATTTCACTAGTTCAATAGTTTGCAAAAAAAACTGAATGAACTTCTATGGAAGTGCTCACTGCATCCTTGGCTGCTCGTTTCAAAAACTCCAAGGTCTTTCTTATTGAAAATCCTAAAAACAATAAATTCCACAAAAACTTCATATTGTCTCTAACGGACGCGAAACGTAGTTCATACTCTCTACGTTCGCCCAAAACACTTGAAAAATCCACAACGAACAACTCAAAGAGGTAGATGAACGTCTGCCACATACCTCTACACTCCACAAATACAACGAGACTGACATGCAACTACAACACACCTCGAACTGCTTTAGACATTCGAGGCCACACGCATATTTTAGAACTGCAAGTAAATGGAACACCACACAGCCTTTACTGAGCAGTTTAAATCAGAGAAATATGAGAAGCTTCTTATCAATTCGGCTACAGTTTAAGCAAGTAAGACATCCGAATGAGAGATGATAGCACTCCTCTCGAAGATCCAAAGGATGTGAAGAGAGTAGGAAATCGACGAACTTAGAGCTTTGCTCATTTTTTCGTCCTTTATCTACATAAGCCTCTCACAGACACAAATGGTAGTGGGCTTACACTATATGCACAGCTGGAAAAGGTGGACGTTTGCGCTCATAAGATTTAAACAGCAGTCATTTCTGTATAAGCAAACAGCAAAAAATCAAGAGAAACTGTATTTAGGGATTGTGTGAAATAAAAAAAAATATTACAGTAATAAATAAACGTCAAGCTTTATCAAACAGGTTTCATCGTTCTGCAATTTTTTTAAAGTGGAAGCCTCGAAAAAAAGGCATAAGGCTTAATGACCATTCCTTTTTACTTGTTCGGCTACCCAAATTCAATGAGAGGAAATTGCTAACGCCAAGTATAAATTCATTTCATGCATTTTCTTGAAGTCGATAGCAAAGGAAGCCAAATGTCAAATCTTCTCAGCACCACAGCCGATAACGTTCAATAGTTTCACTGCCTAAAACACAGATCCAAGACTCGTCCATGCCACGTAACACACAACAAGATACAAGATAACTTCATCCTGAAAAGCAAACACTTTGAGCACTTCAATTAAAACAACTCGTATGTGCGCTTTACCAAGTCAATACAGCTGCTTTTCGTGAAAGCATGCTTTCTACAATGTTTATGAAAGTGGCTGATCGCCGTTCGACGAGACGACATATGGCTGCAAGTGGCGATCACTTCAAGACACCCAGTATTCACCACTTTCCACGATAAAACACCTCCATTACATGCGCTCGTTTTCTTTACTTATTGATGCCATTCTGTTCGACAGTTGCATTACTTCTCCATGTTCGTGTGTTATAATGCCATGCCTGTTACAGAAATTCCCCTTCTTTTCCACCTTTCTTCGCAAGTAACAATTAGCGAAGGATACGGAGTCAAGGAAACCACGGGATAACGTACAAGGTCGACAAGGCCAACGTACAAGATAAACAGTGCTCCTATCATCTTTATTTGCTCAGCTCACATCGCTCTGCGAAACGAATTGCAGCTCCACTATCCGAATTCTGCACGATGATCTTGCACAATAAACTTTTACCTTCAATATGACGTCAAATCCCTTCTGGTGACTCGGCTCCCTTCATAAGCCAATCATGTTTTCTTTAGCAGAGACGACTCGTTTTCGTCGAGATGAAGCCTTTGTTTCTTTCTGTCAGTCACCTCAAAAGATTTATAAAATTGAAAAAATTATAGGTTCCTCACAGAATACGCCTCATCTGAGCGAAGTAAATCCTTATACAACGCTACCTCCTCCATATATTGGTAGCATCAGCTCATTCAACTCGTTCGAACATTACCTCCACATAGGTTTGTAACTATTCCAACACGAAAGAGTTCAAACAATAAGGAAGGATATTTATAGGATGGGTAATAGGTGGATATCCGTCCTCTCCTCCTGGAAGGAAATTGAATCCGTGTGTGGCTGCAATACCATGTGGGTTTACAGATGTAAAACAGGAGAAGCAGTTTTAAAAAAAGGTGGATTTAAGACAATTTTAGGAGGAAAATTTTGGTGGTAAAAATTTAGGTGGTAAATTTTGATGTATTGTTTCAATGTTGTACCAAAATGTGCCAGATATGGAAGATGGAGGCTCAGCAAAGAGGTAAAAATGTGACAAGTATGCATATGCAATAGTGATGGAAATAAATAAATAAAATCAGCCGAAGAAGCAAATTATCGACGTTTCATACACTAGCTTACACGCATAGATCGACATTGGCGAATAGCTAATCAATGAGGGATGGGCGACACATTGACAAAAACGCTTAATTCAGTGCTATTGGATGTTTGCGTGTCGTTGTAACGCACTCCTATCGTCACACATCCATGATCGAACGCATTAACCTTTGAGTGCAGCAGGTGCACGGTATGACTAATCTAAGAAATCTGACGTTCTCACTATTCGAGCACTCGACCAGTAAGGACTATATAATCAACGCTCACTATTCACTTGAAATGAGGCAACCCCAGTGGTAGAACGAGCAAAACTTTTGCAGGTAACGTATGCTAGAAAACATACCTTGAATATGAACAGCAATAAATAAATAAATAAAATAAAATAAAAACTACAGCAAATAAAAACACTAACTAGGAACGACTTTTTGGTGATAGCTGGTACATTTAGAACAAGTGCATCTTTCTATAGGTTGTCGAAACTAAGTTGAGCGTTACCGCTACTTACAAACGACGTAGAATGCTGATTTCATGTGCCAAATAGAGCACCTCATAGAACTAGTTCCAATGACAGCTCGCTCATCAACTACACATCTTTTTGCAGTTACATTGACGCCCAAATTGACGACAACATCACAACAACAGATTTTAAGGTGCTTTCCAGGTATCACTTGCCTTTGGATCTGTATTTAATTCGATCTCTTCTATGGTTGAAATCGTCTTTGATCAACAATTGTATGAAGATAGATTAAACCTGGCTCCATTAGGCGACGTGCTCACTTTTTTTCTTCTTCGGGGACCTGACTTAATTTCTTATACATGGTCACAGTTTTTTTTTTTAGATCTGGCCCGCATCGTAACTGTAATATGGGCCAAGAGTGAACCTAACCCAAGTTTCTCTTTTTTTATGCCAAAGTGAGAAAATATTACACCGATAGTGCAATTTTTGTCGCTTCACTTCAAATTTCTAAGCTTACAGAATGATTGCCGAGTGAGGTGGCGACCACTGAAGAAATAAAAGTGCTGAATTTCCAGGGCAGACGAAATGAAGAGGAATTAGATAGAGATCTGTGCGAGGTTTATTTTCTTTCGCCAACTGTTGTCAAAAGAAAATTGGAGCAATGCAAATCACACTTCAATTTCTTGCCTTTCTGATTATTCACAACTGCGCTCGAAGTTGATGAAAATGCGGAAAATTTCGTAAAGATGTGACTCTATGATGCACACTATATCCCATCAAACAACACAACTCTAGCTTCGGCGATTCGTGAGCTAGAGCTAGCGACGGACATAGAGGGACACGGATATACACATGCAAACATGACACACTATAACATGTTTTTCTATTAAAAACAAAAAAAAAAACTCCATGCAAATTAAACATAACGAATGTGGTCATCGTGAATGCCGATTCGACAATTTTTAAACATTCGTACAATGCAATACCTGATGTTTTTACATAGATGCCACACAAATCGTCTCTTCGTTCGGGAATTTCGACAAGAGGTCAGAGGTTTTAAAAGTTTTGGCATATTTAAAAAAAAACAACCACTAAGCTTAATAAGTTTGATTATTTTGTTAGAAATACACCTAACACAGCAAAAATTTGATACAATCGTTACGTTTATGCGGCCCTTTGAAAATGCACTTCGCTTTCATTATTTTTCCACTTGCATCTGATAAGTAATCTTAGCAAATTATGAAAGTTGATTGCGGAAGCAGCAAGTCTGAACTATAAGTATTTATTCCATCTTTATGTTATCTATATCAGGCTCTTCAAATCGCGAATTCAAGCAACGATCGGATTGGGAATATTCTTGGCAAAGTTTGACTCTGTTGAGTTATCGGATGTTGGTAGATGCGATGAAAATTCTACATACAAAACGTTTTATGCTGCAAGCCGTAAGCTTAGTGCGAAATAATACGGCGTATATTGGGATTTCTTCGATTAGCACAGCCTACACAACAGCCTAGTCTCGATTTTCTTGGCCTAGCGGAAACATGAGCGGAAACAAGCTGTATAAAACAATGAATGACACAAAGAGTATTGCAACCTTCAAACGTCGACTACCAACACTCATCAGCAGCACCTAATCTTTTTTGTCTTTAGTGTTTACGACAACCTACTAACGATGTGTAGCAACGTTGCGTCTTAATGGCAACATGCCAAGCACCGAAATATAAATGACGTTTCGATGGGCGAGATCAAACTGTGCAACTCAATGCTAGCAAATATGGTATGCGGGAAAAAGCAGGCAAGTGCACAACATAGATTTGGCACACTTTTTGCATTTCGGTGGTATGCTGCTCTATATATATCACTATCATGCTCTGTACTACGTGCTATCATTAATACTTGCCCAGAGAACGCGGATATTGTCGTTCTTTAAGCTTAATTAAGAATAAGTTTTTTCAATGCCTCTACGAATTCCTTCAGAAAAGTTTATTTTATATGGAGAAAAAAAAACACGAGTTAGTGATCAATGATTTGAAAAAAGCGTCACCTCACGATCAAGGTCAAACTATTAATTTTCTGTTCTTCCTTCAGTTTTCCTCATTTCATCACATCCGCCTATCTTTGAGATCGGACGATATCGTAGAGGATGTAGAGTTGCAGTGAGGTTCGTAATGCTCACTGGCGCATCGATAGGCCGATATGTCACTTGTGGACGATGAGGATCTCGTTTCAAAAAAAAAAAAAGTGCTGGAGGAGATCGGCTTGAGTGTTTGATCTCGAGATTCGCACAACGCTTCGTCGCAAACGATGACCTGTCCTATATTTGTAGCGACAATAGGAAAGAAAGAACGATATCAGTCGATGATGCAATATTTAGTGTGTTGATTTAAACCTTGCCGTGATTCAGTCCTTCTGCGCTTCTGAGCTGCTTCTCAGCCGCTTCTGAATGATAATAGAGTTCTACCTACAGTCCAGTTCTGGTCGCGATTCGACGAAGTTTAACCTACATGAGGAACAGCTGATGTGAAGCTGTTCCCAATCGAATAGGCAACTTTAACCCGCCAGGTACTGTTGCCCAATAGGAACAGCGCTCAAGTCATCGACCTATAGTCACGACTCGAGAGTCGTCTCAGTTTCTGCGGTAGCCGCGAAAGGATTTTAGTCCAGACTGACTAGGAGGGACTACACTTGCGCTTTCTCCTGGTCTTCGGATTGAAGGCAGCAGTTTTTTTTTTCAGACATTTTGCACCCCCGGACAAATCAAAATCCTGCATGTGCACTTATACAGCTCAAAATCAAAACGCGAGTGAGGCTTGATTTTTCATTAATTGTCCCTATAACTCAGGTTGCAAGAAAATGCTTAAGAAGAAATACTTGGCGACTTAAAAGAGTATTTAAATTCAGGTAGTCGCTTTTATTTGCGTCAAGTAAGTTCTCTTCTTTTCTCTAGTTCCTCTAATCTCATAGCTATCCCATATCTCTAATCTCTCTTAATGAGTCAGAAAAAACTCATGCCCAGTACAACTTGACATGAAGTACATATATCCTTACCGACCCTGTATATGGAATCAACCCTACCGGCAACGTTGAACGAAAAGCTTGAAATTGATGTCAGTGAATTAAGCAAAATCGGTTCGAACACAAATTCACAGCGATAACTTCAAATCCGAAAATCTACACAATGTGAGCAATAAAAGACGTCGTTTCCGTAACCTTCAAGCTTCATGCAGAGATCGATAGGGACGTCAAAACAACAAAACCAATAAGAAAAAGTGTTGTGTTTTTAGCACTGAGCCAAATTCTAGCGTAATACAAACGAAACGTTTTATAGATGAAGTCGACCTGCTGCTGTTTTCTGTATGCTTTATTTCTATATAATTTTGTAGCCAATATTTAAGTACATCACGATCATTTCCTCGCTTGTTCCCGGATTGCGTCGGGGTCAACGTGTGCGCAATGTCTCCCTATGTTGTTCGGTCGATGGCATATTCTGGAGAGGAGTCCTTGCTGGTATTGTGCCGGTATCGAGTTTTGCACCTGCTTGGGCAGGTAAATGTTTCGGTTGCTTCGTCTGACGTCGAAGACCAGAACCGCCATTAGCCCGAGGCTACTGCTGACCTCTGTTGCCCGTTCGGTACCGCGAGGAGAAGGCGGATGGATTTTACAGGGACATCAATATTTAAATACCACCAGTGTAAATAATGATCCATCTGTTGGAATATTTCAATATTTCTCTGCTCGTGGCATGGCGATAACAATATGCCACGGGGTACAATTCATAGCGCTAGTACTTCTGTTAAAGCTTCAAAAATAGATCAATCTCGAATTGGTCGTTTGATCACATTTCACAGATTAAGCTGATAAGAACAGATACTATACTTCGAGGAGCCCGGTAAAATCCATCTGTCTCCTCCTCGCGGCACCGGATCGGCAACAGTGGTCACTGATGATCTCCGGCTAACGGCGGTTCTGACCTTCGGTGTCAGACGGAGCGACACGCCGACCGAAGCATTTATCAGTCGCATCAAACGGGATGTCAACTCAGGATCGTCGCTACACAGCTGCGGCATCCCCTGGAAGCGATGCGTTTGCCTGAATGACGCGGGAAATGTGCGAAGGCTACCTGCCAGAGGGATTGATGGGTTGAAGAAGCTAGACTAAATATGCTTTGATACATTAAATGTCGGTATAACGACCGGAAAAAGCAAAGAACTGGTCGGCCGAGATCCTGAAGTCTCGACGAATCGATGTCGCATGTGCCTAAGAAACCAGATAAGCCGAAGCGAAAGTTGCTGACAACGGAGAAGGTTACAAGATGTACTACGACGAGATTGAAGGGTGAATGGCGTTGGTATCGTACTAAGCGAAAGCCTTCATGACTCTTTCGTGGGAACTGCATATCCCACTAATAGACTCATGTCACTGAAGCTCGACGCTGGTGGCGAATGGCTCCGGATCGTCGGCTGCTACGTACCATAGATGAACAGCTCTGACGACGCGAAGGACGAATTTTGGGAGAAGCTTAACGATCACATCAAAATGATTAAGCCCGAGGAACAAGTCTTGCTGGGGGCAATCTGAATGAGCACGTTGGAAAGCAGAGAGCTGGATACGAACGAGTCCATGGCGGTCAAGGCTTTGGGGTCAGCAATGAAGACCGGACAGAGGGTGCTGGACTTTGCAGAAACATTCAACATGGCTGTAATTAACACCTTCAAAAAACTAGAGAGCCATTTCATTGGATGTTGTGTCCTCCACGTAGGTGACTACTGCCCTGAATTATGTAACTGATGCGAGTGATACCATCCATCAACGTCGCTCCTCGACATAAGCTGCTTACCTTGAACATATAAACTGAGCTCAGACAACAGCGGAATTGCCGGCGCTGCACTCTGAAAAGGATCAAGTGGTCGCACCTCCCCGAGCACAGGAATGCGCTCCAAGATGCTCTCAGCGAAATCAATATTGATTTCAGTGGGACGTCCTAAGCATCTGGAGCTAGATTGTTGAGTCGCTGCATGACGCGGCAATGAATATTCTCGGCAAAACGAAAACTGGGCAACGCTACATCCACAAGCAGACGTGGTGGTGGAGCACTGACGTCCAGCGAGTTTTAGAGGAAAAGAGGCAGATGTTCAAAGCATGATTTCGCTCAAAGGATGACGCGGACCTCGCCTGCTACAAAACCCGAAAGTATTTGGCTAAGCGAGCCGTAGTCACAGCAAACGCTGCTCACTACGATGAGGAACTGAACACGCCAGGATGGGTGAGTAAGGTCTTCTGCCTTGCGAACGCGCGACACCTAGCAAAACCGATGTAAATTATAATTTTCTGAGCAATCTCAGGTCAAGACGTTGGAGCTCCTACTTCGTGAGGATTGCGAACGAATAATTTCCACATCCGCGTACTAAGCATGTTGACCCAGTCCTTGGTCTCATAATAGGAGTTTCAGAATTCGGAGTATCAGATGCAATCACTCAGATAAAGTGGAGAAAATCGTTTAGAACGGATGATATACAAACTGAAGTTTGGGGGTTGCTCGGTCGAAAGGGCTCTGTCATTTTGACAGGCCTATTCAACAAGATCGTCAACATAGGAACTATTCCCGAAGTCTGGTCGAGTAGCACAGCAATCCCGATCTGGAACCGCAAAGGGGATATTGCCGAATGTGCCAACTATCGCCCAATCCGATTGCTTTGCCATACCACGAAGATCCTTGAAAGGGTGCTAGGTGGAATGCTGCGTCGTCTTGTCAGCCTCACACGCAATCAGTGGGGCCTCGTCAGTGGTTGCGGGATTACTGATATCATCCACCTTGCAATTATTGTTGCAGCGCCATCGGGAGAAGAACATTCCAATGTATATGGCGTTTCTCGATCTTAAAAAAGCCTTCGATCGAGTGCTACGTGACCTCACCTGGTACGTCCTAAGGAAATGCAGTATACCGGAGGCTTACCTCAGCTTGATCAAGCTGCTTTACCAAGGTGTCAGCACTGTTGTCCACTGCCCAGCTTCACAGTCGTCATTTTTCAGTAAAAGTGTTGGCGTCCATCAAGGGTCCGCTTTGTCACCATTGATTTTCGTTCTTTGAATGGATACTGTCACTGCCGACCTCCGGCCATCTCATCCGTGGTCGCTACCTTGCGCCGATGGCGTTTTTTCTCGCAGGCATATCCCGTGAAAAAGTCCAAGCCCTGATAAAGCGCTGGAAAGATCGCCTAGGTGGTAATGGATTGCTCCTCAACATCCGAAAAAATTGAATATACGGAGTGTGGTCATCAGGCGGATGGTACTACTACCATGGACGGAGTGAACCTCGAAAAAGTCACGAAGTTCAAATATCTGGGCTCCGTCATCAGCGGCGATGGCGACTTCCTGAGGAGATCCGCATGCACATCAATGCCGCATGGACGGAGTGACACCAAGTTTCGGGAGTCTTATGTGGTCGACGAATGACTACACGCGTCACTGAAAATCGGTGAGTGTTGATTGTCCCGCAGCGCTATATGAATCGAGATGCTGGGCCGTTACTGCTGGGCATAAACAGGCTCTTCATGCCATGGAGATGAGAATGCTATGCTGGTGATTGCAAGTAACAGGACACGACGACATCATGAATGATGACATCCGGCGCCGCCTTGGCATCGCACCAATAACTGGGAAAATGCGAGAGACAAGGCTTAACTGATTTGGGCAGGAGAGCCGTAGCGATGTCGCGTCGGTAGCACACAAAGCCCTGAAGCCCAGCCCACCTGGCCGACAACTTCGCGGGAGATCGAAGAAGCGATAGATGAATAACGAATAAGATTATAAGAACATCGAAAAGACTAGCCTAACGGCGGAAGATGGCCTCGATCGACCAAAATGGAGCTGGCATTGCGCAAATGCACACCAGCGAGCGAGGATTAAGTAAGTAAGCACTTGTGCTGATGAGCGTCAACCCAGGTGGTCTTTACCGAAATTGCAACCAACACTGTGTTCACATCTTGAGATCGATGCTTATTTCTACGTAATCATCCATATGCTAGATCATCTGCGTTGAACAGTCCCTCTACGCCAAATCTTCATGCTCCGTTTTCTTTGGAACAGCTGCAAAGATGTTGAGCTTTTTAGTTGTGACAGATGGAAAAACTTTGCATGTTTCTTTTTATATGCAAAAAAGTGTTGAACCTTTCTATTTACGTTAATATAAGCATCTCGTCCCTCGATTGCAGATATGCTCAAATAGCAATCAACTTTCATGATCGGTGATTTTCAAGGCACCAACATGACAAAAAAAGTCCAGCGGAAGCTGAGATTTTTCATCTCCATTGGAATAAGAGAGGAATTGCTGGAGTCAATTTTCAGTCTGTCAGGACCATCACTTCTAACATTTCCACGCTCCAAAACCGCCGTTGAGAATTTTAGCTTTGACTGAATATTGTGGAATTTCTGCGCCAATATTTGGCTGTCGGAAAATTTGAACCGCGGAAATACGGCGGAAGTCGATCTGAAATATGATCACATAGAGCATATCTAACAGGACAAGTCGATGCATTTCGATAAGACTTTCTCATGCGCTTTCTCAAAAAACCAAAATCGGGTTTCCCCAAGCTCACTTCATTACCAGTACAATCTGTCCATCAACTATGCCTTGTAATTGTTTAGATTTTTTTCCTTTACTTTCCAGAATGTTCGACAATTAGAAATAAAGTTTTTCCTCAGATAATAATGCAAAAGATGGCGTCGCTTTAGCAGCATAACGAAATATAGAAAGAATACGGAACAAAGTATTACATCTCCTTAAAAAAGAGGCAAGACAAAACGATGTAACAGGTAAAGGTCAAAGCCAACAGGTAAAAAGAATATAAAACAAATAAGAGGCAAAAAATTAACCGGCAAATAAAATCAATCAGCCGGATGTAAAAGAAATATCACGACAAAGAACACCAAAATAGAAATTAATTAAAAAAACTACTCAGATATCAAGATGACTCAAACAAGAAAACAGTTTTTGCTACCATATAACAGATGCGACACAATACAAGATTTCTTTGCAACTAGGGTAAAAGTACGTCAACCATTGTTGCAAATGCAAGAAGTGGAAGAAATAAAAAGAAGATCTCTGAACTTTCCCAATAGCCATCGTTCGACGTTATTAAAAAAAAGTAACTTATTGCCCTGTTGGCATGTCCCAACAACCTTCAAGTGACTGCGCTCCCTCAACTGATAAGTGAATAGATTGCAAGCAGCAAACTAGTAAGATGTGATAAGAGTTAAGATGCTCCTATTGCAAAAAATTGCGAAAGATGTGGAGCTGAATGATGCAATCTGTGAGAATAACGCTCATAGCATGCACTATCCACGTTAGACGGTTGCTTAAGATTATATATTGCATAATCGCCTGCCTCGTTATAAACTCTCAACGATACCTTCGAGACTTCCGGTAGCTCCATCTGAAAGTGACTCTTATATGTACAGTGCACATCATTCGTGAACGCATCAAGAAATAAATGCCACTTCTATGAAATGGCCCGTTAATTTTGCCCTCTTCTGGAGATCCAGCTTGTCTGAAATAATGGCTGAAACAAGACAAAGCTTGGAAAAAATTTTTCCTTAGCCTCCTACTGGAAGAACTTGGAAGCAACTGAAGAGCAAAAAGTTTTGAAAAAAAGTTTCAAATGACTTCCGAAAGCTATTCATCATTAATCGTACAGAATGTCAGTGTGTGCGCGCAAGTGAAACCGTGGAAGATGTGGTTGAACACTAGCAATTACTAATGAACTAAAAGCGGCTATCCAACCGAAATATGTTCGAACACCAACTGAAAATGCACTCATTTCCGTTGCCAGCATTTCCTCGACAAGAATGATTATCAATTAGAAGGCTTCTGATAAAATTCTACAACTAACTATTTCAGTGGAAATTTTAAAATTCAATTTATTCAAATCAGCAATGAATTCGTAAGCAATCAAATCGTGCATACACTCTCCGATATGCAGCATATCGACTATGTATGTTGCCAGTATGACAAGCTCCATAGCTTGCATATAAAGAAGAAGGGATATAATCACAAGAGAGGCAATGATTCAAAATCCTGCAAAGAAACTAGATACTAGAAGAAGTAACCTGCTAAATACTACAATCAAGATGCAAAAATGAATATACCTGAAAAGTGCTATCCGCAGTGTAGAAAGAAAGTGGTTTCAGTAGCCTATAATCGTGAATCCCCGGCACACGTAGATCGCTCAACCTTTTCGGTTTAAACGCATGCCAATCCTTAAAACTTGACCTCTACAATCAGAAGATAATGAGAAACAACAACGGCCATATTTTTCCCACCGCTGAAAGCAACCCCTCAAATTACTAGCGCTATGCAAAAGTACTCGTGACAAAGGTGAACCCCCCCCCCCCCCCCCCCCCCCCCCCCCCCCCCCCCCCCCCCCNACACGTAGATCGCTCAACCTTTTCGGTTTAAACGCATGCCAATCCTTAAAACTTGACCTCTACAATCAGAAGATAATGAGAAACAACAACGGCCATATTTTTCCCACCGCTGAAAGCAACCCCTCAAATTACTAGCGCTATGCAAAAGTACTCGTGACAAAGGTGAACCCCCCCTCCCCCGCTCCCCCCCCCCCCAAGATTAGCGAAAACAATCTCTTCTCAGCAATCAAAACCTCAAATCCAATTTTTCCTGCATTGCAGCTGCCAATTGAAGTTTACGCCTTCCCTCATGATGTAGTGTTCATGTCATAATAAATCCTCACTTCGTGCATTGATGAATGCCGAATACTAGACTACCATGAGTTTCTTCAAGATATTATTATCGCAGCCATCAATGTCCTCATATCACTTCACTGGAATATCGCTCAGCACACGAAAAATGATTATATCAGTTTATCAACTAATTACTTGCAAAGTTTATCACAATTTGATTCATCTTTACTCACTTGCGATGTTGCAATGCTTGAATAAAAGCGTGTGGAGAGAATACTTCCACAGCGCCTCCAACAATTTCATTCATTCAAAAAGTGCCATCGAGTTTGTAATTCTTTCAGTGAAACAATTGACGCAACTCACTTCTATGTGCGGCTTGCAACCTCCAAGGCTGGCATACTTCACATACTTTTGCGTATCTGCATCGCTCGGAACTTGTAGCTCAAAACCGTACGCCTCCGCGCACGACTTCAATCCTGTTTGCAAGCCTCTCTTTTCTAAATTAATACCTCTGAAGAGAAACCAACAAACTCGTTATCAAAGAAAAAAAAGAAGATATTTTTCAGCAAATTTTTGCTCTGGTCTAGGCACGGGGAACGTACAATGAAAGGCACCTATCACATAGTTGCAGGGAAGTGAAGAGAAAATTGCAAAAGACATTCAAGAAAGGAAAAATGGGCAAACAAATTTCGCATTTCAAAGCATTTTCATTTACAATGACTTCGTCCAAATGTTTCGAGGACAGAAACACAACAGCACCACTCAACTCCAAGCTGAACATGCAAGCGGACAAGAGTGGTCAACTGAATTAACGGAAGGAACCTGGAACGTTAATGGATGCCGGTGTACCTTCCCTGCCGCTCGATTCGCCTCTTATGCGGCCCTCATGCTTACCGCGTGTGATCTGAACGAAGCAAAATACGAACTCTATAAAATGAGCAGCAATACAAGCTGCTAAATTTGGCCTTCTGATAAGACCTAAACATCAGCAGCCAACAAACAAGCCTTTCTTTCTCCACTTATTATCGTCCCTAGAATGAAATGTGATTTGAAGATTTGATAGCATCTTCAACGAGCAATACCTTATAAAAGAAATAACCACCTGCAACAGAAACAAAATCTGAGATTTTCCTGGATATAGATCGTAAACTTCATCCCTTTCCATTTAGGTGCATATATGAATATAATGTCGCCTTAACATAGCTATAAAAAAATTCAAAAAATGTGTAAGACCAAAGCAAAACGAACAGTGCTGAATTCGGATTCATAATGGACTTCGGCATCTGACTTTACGATCGGTTCATCTTCTTCGTCGTCATCATCGGCCAGTGCCGTCTTCTTCTGTTTACCACTTGACGATTTGCTCTTACCACTTGCTTCCTAAAAAAAAAAAGAAAAAAGTAAGCTTCATTTTCATGGCTGCCAGGCGCCAGGCGGCAATTATCAATCCGCTTTCAAATATGCGACTTAAACGATAAGCCAGTTTTAAATTCATGCACAACATATGTATTTTATGAGGCTCTGCGATTCTATTTGATGCCGATAATACTAGAAATGAAAACAATAAAACACTGATTGCATTGCAACGTTTTATTACATTATTCGATTTAATTGTTCAGTTCGTGAAGCTAACCGTTTTCCAAAGTTTAGCGAACGAATAACTTTGTGCGACACTTTGATTGATGCCATTAACCGCTACCGATTTTTGTAAATCTCTTTGTTCACGGATCAACGAATCGAAATTGCTCAGCTCCCAAATGCGATAGTACTCATCGAATTGATCACTATTCGAATACAACTGCTTAGGTGACGACGATGTGTTCACTGAAAGCGATACTCGAGCAATCATAACTGCATTGTTAAAATTCCACATTTGAAGATGGTATGCTAAAATACTGAATGAATTGCAATTTTTTGCAAAATCTGAAAAAACTGAGATTTACTACGATTCGGTTTACGCAAAAGAAAACTCTCATATTCTATTTTGGCAAACATAGGCGTAGGTCAACAGTGGATGCGCATAACGCAGCAAAAAAACATTATAGCAGCAACACATTTGTGGGAGAATGAGATTTGCTTGAAATTTGCAACCTCGAATCAACTATCACTGAAGTCTTGGGATGGGTTTAGTTGGAAAAAATGCCCTGCGGCAATCAATTAAAGACCCACCCACTCACTGCTAATGCTCGCAATTGTCATAGCAAATCAACATAAGCCATCCTGACGGTTTGACCAAATCACCATTCTTAACATATGCTACCTTTGCTGTTGATATCAGATACTATAAATTTATAAGAGCCACTGCTTATCAAAGATGTTAAACCCCTCTTCCCATTTTACCAACAACCTTCACGCAGTGTTAAGCGCGGGTTGTAGATTCTGTCATGACTACCGTCAATAGCTTTTCCAACGTCATCGAAATCCTCGCTGTTTTTCCGCATTGGCATTTTTATTTTCAGGCTTTCGCTCCTAACTACTGGAATGTTTATGGATGGTTGCCTTATCAAGTGAAATCAGGCATCCTTTCCTTTGAGCTCATGTAAATTTAAAAGCGAATGATTGGAGTCTCCAATTGCTGACACCACTATCCCCCCCCCC